>JBBMKD010000054.1:2568947-2598081 GCA_037834095.1 Argya squamiceps | reverse complement strand
GCAGTAACTGGTGTTCCACATGCAGTAACTGGTGTTCCACAAGCAGTAACTGGTGTTCCACATGCAGTAACTGGTGTTCCACAAGCAGTAACTGGTGTTCCACATGCAGTAACTGGTGTTCCACATGCAGTAACTGGTGTTCCACAAGCACTGACTGGTGTTCCACATGCAGTAACTGGTGTTCCACATGCAGTAACTGGTGTTCCACATGCAGTAACTGGTGTTCCATGAGCACTGGTTGGTGTTCTCCAAGTACAGTGACTCACAAGCATGCAGCACGAACCCATGGCAGGGGAGCAGTGATGCCAAGCAGGGATGATGAAAAATCAGAGAAAGGAATGGATACAGAGAACATAACAAGCAAAGCAGCAGACAAAATAGAAGTAGAATCAGAGGGACTGACGGGAACACACAGATTTGTTATTTATTATTTATACCCTGACTTGATCTTCCACATGTTACTACATACTGGCAATCCCAACATGCTCCGTGCTCCATGTTACACAAACTCTGGAGAGACTGTGGAGTTCATCACAGCCAAGTAGCTTTGGGCCAACCCTGCCAGGTTCTGGAGTGTTTTCCAGTGCTCTGATGTCAAAGCAGGCTGAGGGTGCTGTAACAAAGCCTTGGGGTTTTAAGCAGAATTTTAAAAAAGGCAGCCTGAGCCTGCCCCCCTGCACAGCAGTGCAGAATGTGCCTGTGCTTCCAGCAGGAGTGAGAACAGAGACTCAGCTCAGACATCAGAGGGAAAGTCTGGGGTAACTCTGAATTCCTCTAAGGAGGTTTATCACCAATGGGGTAGGGAAGGGCAGGACAATCTCCTGGCTCAGCCACAAGTGGAGGAGAGGAGTGACACCAGATCACAGTGTCCAGCCCTGATCCTGCCTCCAATGTCACACAGTGGCAGGGCCAGAGTCGCTGTTGGAGCTGTTGGGGACACAGTGACATCATGACTGTCCCCTTTTCTCAGGGAGTTGCCCTGCAAGGACCCCAGGGCTCCAAGGGCCTGCATGCACCCTGCCATCCAAGGGCTCCCATTCCCTGCCAGCTTTCTCCAGAAGCTGCCCTGTCCCTGGAAGTGTCCAAGGCCAGGCTGGATGTAGCTCTGAGAACCCTGGGATAGTGGAAGCTGTCCTGCCTGTGGCAAGGGGTGGGATGAAATGAGCTTTTTAAGGTCCTTTCCAATCCAAATCATTCTGGGATTCTATGATCTCCCATTTTCTGTAAAACCGTACCAGTATTAAAAAGGGATGAACAATGTGAACTGGACAAAGGCAGCTTCCCAGACTTCAGTGCTTCCACCCAGTTCCTCTGCTTCCCCAAAATTTCAACAAACAAGGAAGCTTTTCTGCCCCTTCAATTCCTTTTACTGGACTTTGCAGGAATTTTCACACTTCTGGTAATCATTGGCCTGGTCCAGGCATGGCTGGGATTTTCCAGCAAGGCCTGGAATCTCCCTGAGCTCTTTAGCACTAATGTAGTATTTTAACTTGCCTCATTCTACAAAGCAAAAGAGACAGAGCAAATGAAAAAGAAAATACTACTTAAAGTTGAAATCAGCTCTTAACACCTCTACCCTGTTCTCCCTTGCCTCTGGGCTACAAGCCAGTGACAACTGCAGCTACCTCCTGCTGGATTTTTAACAACAGAAAATAGAAGAGCAGGAAAAAGACAAGACAAGAGGTGGGAAGGACTGGATAAAATCTCTCTTGGCCTCGTGCAGGCTCTGGCAAGGGGAGGCTCTCTGCACCTGCACACCCAGCTCACGGCACAGGAGTCACGGGGAGGGCAGAGCAGAGCTTCCTGCTGATCATCTCCAGCGTGCCAGGGGGTGTGGGAGTGCCATTCAAACCCCGAGGGTCAGCTAAACCTTCAGAAATGCTCGTGCTGCTGTTCCCACAAGCAGGAGAAGTTCCTGTTCTTCTGCCTGTGGCCCTGTTGTGCTGGCTGGGGGTGCAGGACTCTTGGGGTGGGGGGTGTGCTGCTCTCAGGGCGTGCCATGCAGCCTTTGGGAGGGTGCAGAGCCCCCCGAGGGGATGGAGGCCAGCAGGGACACTCTGGGCTGGCTCACCTCGCCCTGCTGCCCGCGGGGTCATCCCCCTCTGTGCCACGGAAGGCTGCTCTGGACCTGGGGCACAGCTTTACCCTGCCTTGTGCCACCCCAGAGCAGCAGGGAGAGGCAGCCGGGCTCTGCAGCCTGCCGGGGGAGGATGTGCGGGCAAACAGAAGGCATCTCCCCTCCGAGGTGTGCCCCCCCAGCCGGGCACAGCAGCAGCCCGGCACTCCCTGCCTGGGAAAAGCGATATCTGCTCTCCAGAAGCCATGGCAACAAGGTGCGGGGAGCTGGCGGAGGGCAGAGCCGGCCGGGGAAACCTAAAGCAGCACTGACACCTTCAGGAAGGGGAGACGAAGCTCAACGCCAGCCTCGCCTTGTCTTTTCCCTGCGGGGGCTCAGAGCCTACTTGGGAGGAGCTTCCTTCTGCAGCTGGTTCCTGCGATCCAGCTTGCTCATGACCTGCGTGATGTCCACGGTGTTGGCGGCTTCTCTGGCTTTGGCCTCTTCCTCCTGCTGCCTCAGGATGATGGGGCTGGGGCTGGAGCGCAGGTGGCGGCGGCCGAACAGACCCGTGCTGGGCAGAGAGAGGGGAGGGAGGGGGGGTTAGTGAGGAGAAGTGTTGCCCCTCAGTTTCTCTTGAAAAATGCAAGTGTTTGAAAGTCTTGCAGTGCTGTTCTCACGCAGCTTCAAGAAAACAATGTGTATTTTTAGAAATTAGCTTGTGTTTACGTTTTTCTCCTCTGGGAGGAGAAATGTGATGGATGGTGATGTTCACCATCCAGGTCGAAGAGGTGGCAACCTGTGTAGCCAATCTCTTCGACCTCTGTACAAATGTATATAAGTATTGGAGTCAGATAATAAATTAAAAAAAAAAGAGAAGCTTTCCCTTGACCTGCTGCGTCTGTCTCATTCCTCGTGTGCCCTGAAACAGCATCTGAGAAGGGCACCAACACCTTCCCTCTGGGGAGTAAAGTTACCCAGGAGGACAAGCTGGGACACAGAGATGGCCAAAGGAGTGCAAAATGCTTTAAACAGCACCGGGTGATTCAGCATCACACACGAGCTGAAAGTGTCAAAGTCCTGCTCCTGAGGGACTCCAGAGCCCACCCACATCACTCCTGTGTTGTGTTTGCACATAACTCACACTCAGTGTGAAGCCAAACAACTCCCACCCGTGGAATTTTCTCTAATGCCCTCAGGAAGATCAAGGCAGGGACCAGTATGGGTGATTCTGGTTCTGTGATGCCTCCCAAAAACACCCTCAGCAAAGCCACTTCCCCAGGAACAGGGGCTAACCCACCTCTGGATGAGGTACCAGCTCCAGGTTAATGCGATGCTGAGGTTTGGGGGGTCCAGAACAAGCACTGACAAACACTAAAGCAGGATCACCAGGATCATCCAGCATCTGCCAGTGACCTCATGATGGGGCTCAGGGAAAAACTGACCCAACCCCAGGCCAGTCAGCAGCAGGGCTTTTTCCACTGACTTGAAACAGGCTTTAGATGAAACAACAGTGTGAAAGTCCACGATTCCTCTTTCTTGCCTGCTAGGTTGATGAGTGGAAGAGGAACAGGGAAAGAAACACCACCCAGTCTGGCACTGCACGCTCAGCTTTAGGAGCAGCTGCAGTTCAAATGGTCTGAATCTGCTGTATGACCTTCATCTTGCTGGGAAAAAGCCATTTCCAAGGCTATTCACCTTGTGCCAGCTGTCACTCACAGGGTGCTGCTTGTTCCCACACGCCTGTCACCTTCCCTTACACCAGGGGTGTGTGGTTTTGTCCAGGCAGAGCTGAGCAGATCCCGTGAATTATCCCAAACCTTGGGTCTGTCTCTGCTCTGGCAGCCTGTTTTTTGTGGGCAGGAGTTTTCCCATGCTCAGGACACCAGTGCTCTCTCCTTCCAGGAAAGGAGCCATTCAACAATCACAGCCCTTCTCAGCAGATCCACCAGAGAAGGCAGCTGAGCAATCAGCAGCTCCATCCCGACTGTTCACAAGCCACTTCCAAAGGGCTCATGAATAAACAGTCTCCAAGCAAAGCATCTCCTCAGTGCCACATTTTATTTAATTAAGAGAAACATCTGAATCATAGTAATTTTGCTGCAACTTTGGGCTTTTTCTACCCTTGCTACAACAAGAAAAGCAAACCTCACAATTACAGCCAGTTTCACTTGCCTTTTTTTGACACCCTCTTGTGGCACAACAGCCTTGGCCAGCATTTCCTTGTATATTGGAGACTTTAAATAGCGGCCATAGGAGTCCTACTAGGAGAAAAAAGAAAAACTGGTAGTTATGGGCTGCAAACACCCTTATTAAAATCACCACCAAATACAGCTGCTCAGGAGCCAGGGAGGCTGGGAACTGGATAATCTCCCCCAGCAGCCCAAGGGGACTTTGCATCTTTCAGGCAAATGTAGCTATTTAAACCAATACCCTTTCATCTTGCTGTAAAATTCCCAGGATTTTCCATTTCACAATAAAGCTTCACAGGTAAGACCCAGATCAAAAGATTGGAACGAAGCTTAGCCTGGGCCAGTAGGGTCTCAGAGTCACTGCAAGGTGAG
Source organism: Argya squamiceps (assembly GCA_037834095.1). NCBI lineage: Eukaryota > Metazoa > Chordata > Aves > Passeriformes > Leiothrichidae > Argya > Argya squamiceps. Next base: position 2,593,461 of record JBBMKD010000054.1, on the reverse strand, counting down.
GAGATTGTATTGCAGGAGCCAAACTTTTTATCAACGGGTGAAAATCAGTCCAGTTCTGCTGCTTTCAGTGCATGAATTCCAAGCTGGAACTGAAAAGCAGGACTTGCAGCAGCCACCTGACCCCCACCACCTCGGGGACAGGCTGCCTTAGAGGGAAGGAGCAGCAGCAAAATACAAACGCCTGAAGCAGCACTTGCTTCACTCAGCAAATTTGAGGGATTTTTCAAACAAAGGCCCCTTGAAAGGGACAGCTGATAGCACACAAAGGCACTGAAAGGCCCGCAGGGCTGGAATCCCCCTCAGGCTCTGGCAACAAATAACAAACCTTTTTCATCAGCATGTAAATGTGGGTCTGAGCAGCATCTAGAACATAACGATGAGGGTGCTCCAGGCCTTTGACTGTGATGCCCATTGTTTTGCCATCGATGTTAATCCAGCGCCTTGCTCCTGGAGCCAGGAAGAGCCTGCCAGGAGGGGGAATCAACAGTGCCATTAGCAGCTGGAGAATTCACAGATTCCTGTCTATGCATGAAAGGAAAAGTCCCTTCAGCTTCCTGCTGCAATTTGCTGTCCTGATCTTGGGCAATCAATGTTCTTTTCATCAGACTCACTTCCTCTTGCACATAATATAAGCCAAATTTTAGCTCACTGGAAGCAAAAAGCCTCTCAAGAACTTTGCTATTCCACACCAATATTTAATTACATACTAAGACTGAAATGTAACAGAGAACAGGGAGGACAAGTATATATATATATATATATATATATATATATATATAAACCCCACTTCTACTTTCATCTCCAAAAGCTCCTTTACTGTGTGGGGACAAAAGATAGCCACATCTGATAACAGCCTACCTGTCAAAGTCTTAGAAATAAATTATTTGGAGAATGAGAACCTGTGGAAGGTGATGGGACTCATGCACAAAGAGTTTAAGAGTGAAAAATTTTCACACTCACTTGTAGATTTCTTCTGCTTTTTCTTTGACTTTGGATTGGTCTCCATACTTGAGATCCTCACAGGCTTCCCAGAAACCCAGATTCTCTCCTGCATGACAAGGACACAATCAGCAGAGAGTGAGATGGAGGAAAACACAATCCCATTTATTAACCCCTGGATTTGTTTGGCACCGTTTGTTGGCCCCAAACCAGTCTCTCCAATTCTTCAGTGACTGGAAGAGGAAAACAGCTTTCCCCTGTTCTCTGCCCACTGACACCTCTAAGAAACTCGTGAGCTCAGCCAGCTCCAGCTTCTCTGGGAGCAGTCACACAATCATGGAATGTTTTGGGGTGGAAAGGACATGAAAGTGCCATGGGCAGGGACACCTTCCACTGTCCCAGGCTGCTCCAAGTTCTGTCCAACCTGGCCTTGGACACTTCCAGGGATCCAGGGGCAGCCACAGCTTCTCTGGACACCCTGTGCCAGGGCCTGCCCACCCTGACAGGGAACAATTCCTTCCTAAAATGTAACCCAAACCCTCCCAGCCAATGCCCCGCGGGGACATCCCGGGCTGTACCGTGTGTCCCGTGCCACTAGATGGTACCGCCTGCCCTGGCTGTGCACAGCCTGCAGCAGCCCCTGCCACTGTCACCTCAGCCCGGGGACAGAGGCACCGAGAGACACGGCCCACCCACCGCTGAACTCCTTCTTGAGGAAGAGCTGGAAGTTCTGGCGGCCTTTGGGGTCCCGGATCAGCTCGCTGAAGTTGAAGGCCCATCGCTCCACGCGCATCCTGGTGGGCACCTCCACCCTGCGCGGGGACAAGACACACAGCACGGCTGCTTGCTCCAATTAGCAGATTAATTAACACCAAAATGCCCTTGGCTGCAATGCCCAGGGACTTCTCAGCATTCTCTTGTTTTCCAGAGTGGTGTAATGAGCTCCTGAAGTCAACCCACAAAGTGAGTTGTAATTAAACAACTCGGGCCGCAGCGGGGTGAGGATTTAACTGGGATTTGTGCAGCTCTCACAGTGACAGCCCAGCCTTGCCCTGAGGTTTGACTCAGTCCCATCCTGGACAAGGCACTGGTTGCTGCCCAGAGCTTTGCTTTTCATAGAGGCATTCAGTGCAGGCATCCCCTGGGGATGTCTAATGGGATACAATCAGTCCAGAACAGGATTGCTGCTCTCAGAACCACTGAGATGTTGGATGCTCCAAGCCCCAAAATGCCATAGTGTAATTAGCAAATCCTATCCAAAGGGAAAATGAGGGAGGCCTCAGAGAAGGGATAGACAACCACTGTGTGCCCTCAACCCCAAGCCTCTCCTAAGGAAGCAGCCTGAGGGGTGAGCAAAGACCCAGGGGAGCAGCTGAACCCTGAACTGGCCCTATTCCATCCTGTGCTAGTTAAGGTGGGGAGGATCAGACCCACTCAGCAGGGCCTGAGTGCACACTCCCAGCATCAGCTCAGCAATTTCTGTGATGTTAAGGAAGGCTCCACTTGAAGAAGGCAGTGCTGGAAGTTCAGCATGGAGCATTCCCAATTTCAAAGTAAGTTTGAAAGGGAACGCTTCTCTGATCATGAGCACAGATCAGATACCACAGCGAAAATCAGTGGTTCCCTTTCCTGATTTCTATCAGTATAAAGGTCACTGTAAACCACAGGCTGGCAAAACAACAGAAATACATACAGCTTTGCATTGAGATCCCAAAACTCAGGGTCATCTGATATCCAAGGGTTGCTGGGGAGACATCCAGACAGGATGGGATCATTGGAGAGGAACTGCTCAGAGTACTTCACAATCCTGCAACAAATCCAGAATCAAAATATGAATTTGGAAGCCAGCCTGCCCCATTATAGCCAAATAGCAGGCTACAGATATCCTCCGAGGTGCAGGACTCTCAGCACAGGGATCTGGAACGTGGCCCCTGCCTTCCTAGAAAAGTCAATTCATTAGCTCAGTTAATCTTTTCCATTTCCCAGCAGAAGTCTCCTGGTTGTCTTTCGAAGCAGTGAATTTGTCAACTCAAACACAAGGAGATACAAGACCCCCTTCCATCACCTCCTTTTGCCTTTTCATTTTAAGGAAGTGGGACTAAGCTCCCAGACAGTTCCTGTCTTCCTGTTCTCAGCTGGCCTGGGCCTGGCCCTGCCCTGTTCTGGGAGGAAAGTGTCAGGGAAAGGAACACCAGGGCTGTGTTCACTCAGGTGGGCTCTCTGCAGCCTTCCCACGAGCCCAGGGAGAACTCAGGGAGCTCTGGGAAAGTGAGGGAATGCTGAGGGCTCATCCCAGCCTCTCCTTTCCTCCATCCCCTACCACAGGGCTCATCCCTCTGCCAGTGGCTCTGAGGGCTTGGCACAAAGCAGAACTGTCTCTCCCCCAGCAGGAACCAGACAAACAAACACTTCTGCTACCTTCTAACTTGGCCAGACTTCTAATTCCAACCCATTTCACTAATGTCCTGGAATTTTAGCTCCCACCTCCCTTTTTCATTCTTGAAAAAAAACCAATCCTCTGGTTTCTGTGTTTAAAATTCCTTCCAGGCCAAAGTGCTTTCAAGTGCTCAGAGCTGGGAGTGCAGTGTCCAGGGGCCTGTGGCTAACAGGCACCTTGGCCCAGATCCTGCAGTTATACAATGCTCCTGCACAGAGCAAACCACAGGGCTGGCACACAGCTGCTCCATCCCACCTTCCCACTGGGAATGCCAAGGCATCCAGCACCTGCATCAGGCACTCCAGCCCATATTCTGATCAAGCAAATCTGAACCTGTCAGCTCAGGTAGCTCTTTGCAGCTTCTCCTGAATCACTGCAATGCTCTGAAGCATGCACATTGCCCAGTTGCTGTTCATATCCTCATTAATAATTTGATTTAGACCCAGCCCTGCAGCTGACATGGAGTTCCAAAGTTCCTGAGATTTTTTGATCTAGGTGATGGGCATTATCCCACCAGAACTAATGAGAGAAAAGCCCCACTGCCAAACAGTTAAGCACCACAACATTCCTGGGAAGTAGCCAGGTGTCCCCAGCTCCAGCCCAGAGTTTGGAGAATTGAAGCAGGAGAGTTTTAAGGGACTTGGGAGTCAGTGACAGATGAAACAAGCAGAGTTGCTGCTGCCCTGCAAGTTGTGGCTCTCAGAAGATTCTCTCTTCCACCCATTTCATTCATCCAAGACTGTTTTCTCCAGGGAACTGGCCTGAGCACCTTGTTTATCTGAGATGTGACAGGAATCTCTGGTGGCAATGACAGTGCAAACCAGGAAGGTGCCCTGGGCTGCACCTCAAGGTGCCTGGTCAGCACAGGAGGCTCCAGGCAGGAATGCCTGTGGCAAACACACCAATGCCTGATGCCAGGGCTGGGTGCCTCATCAAGAATCTGATCAGGAAACGCTCCCACTGGGAAGGGGAATTGCTAATTAATTGCTTGGGTGTGCATGGAGAGGCTGTTTCCCTTTGCAGAATAACCAGAGGTGAGCATCACCATGGGGCAGGGACACTCCTGGGGGTGAATCCAGCCCAGGGTGGGGAGCAGCAACAGCAGGGTCAGTCTGTCCTGCTGGTTGCCCCTCCTGAAGGACAGACACACTGCTGGATCCTCCCCTGACTGCAGGGCTGTGCCCAGAGCAGTGTCAGCATCTCCTGATTTCAGTGGGATTCTCAGCCCAGGGGCTGGTGCTGCTCTGCAGCAAAGCTCCCAGAGAGCCCCTTCATCCTGCCTGGGACTCTGCTCCCTCCTCATCCTCGTGCCTCCTGGCCCAGACAGCCCAGACAGCACCGGGCCACCACATGGATTCCCTGGCTGAGTCACCAGCTGCCAGAGCAGACAGCTCCATCAGCTCATTAGGAGATAAGCACGGAAGACTAATTAATGTGTGGACAGAAGGAAGTCAGGACTTACCCTCCAAGAGAGACAGAAGATTTCACTCTGGTCTTCAAGATGGCCTGCTGACAGTACATGATCTGAGGGGATCAGAGATGGCCATGGTTAGGAGCACAGAGGTTTGAAGATAAGGCCTATCTAAACCTCAAACAGGTTCTCTCCCAGGTAGTGGGGCTAATTACAGCAGGGACTGCTTCTTCCCTAATTACTGGATGTCCAAGGAACCAGAGAATCCCTGAATTGTCTCAGTAAAATGTCTGTTTTCACTGAGCTCACTGCAAACATCAGAAGTGCACTTTGCAATGTGCAAGTAATTAAAAAGCACTCCCCATGTTATATAGAAATTGAATAATAGCTACCATCCTCAGCACCTACAAATGCTCTGGATGATTTAGCATGTAATTATCATTGATTCTTGGCTGTCTCTGTGCTGGCGCCGCTGTGATTTCCCCACCACTAATTTTGATCTATTGGATTTCAGCCCTGGTGTCTGTCCTTGCCTGAGCCTTCCCGTCACTGGGAGAGCTGCTGGCTGCCTGCAGTGGGAGGGAATGGCCTGAAATTACATTGATAAAAGCTCCATGAGGAAGGGATTCTGCTTTTCAAAGAGCACAGACGGCTTTGAGCCACACTGGTGTAAGCAGCTCATCCAGGATGAACCCTGAGAAATGAGGGAAGCACCACTTACCTCTCTCCTATAGGATTCCATAGTATTTTTCTGTAAAATACATATAAAAAAAGAATCATTAAATTGGGATGGGTGCCTTGCTTTTTTTTTAATTTTGTTTTTGAGACACTGAAACACCGTTGCAGGGCTGCCGTTGTGCAGCGCTCTCCAATTAATTCTGATCACAATTAAAATCAAACACAGCAGCTCAGCTAATCAGGGTATCATCAAAGCTAAGAGCATCCCCACACGGTAAATTGTCCCATTAGCTGTATTTACTGTTTAGCATTGCTTCTCCCATCACAGGCTGCCTGCATGCCTTCAATTAAGGGGTTATTCTAATGGAGCTAAAATAGATTCATTTACGAGACACAGATTAGATCATTCAATATTAGCTAAAGGAGACAGGAACCAACACATTGCAAAATATAAACACCACAATTAAAAGCCTCAGAAGCAGTATCTGCTGTGCAGAGGGTGTTTACGTTGTGATTTGAATAACTCAGACTATGTTACATGTCATCCACAAATGAGCAGGCAATCGAAGGCAGGGAATTAACTGCAGGGTGTTTATTCACACAGCTTCCTTTGAAGCACAGTTACTTTGTGTGGAATAAACTGCAGATGGGAGAAGGAAAGACAAGGCTAAGTCAGGGATGCTCCCAGCCAGCCTTTAAAGGCTCAGGCAGAGTTTCAGTTCCTCAGCTCCCCTTTCAGTCAAGACCTGCATCCCAAAATTATTCTACCAAACAAACCCTGTGGCAGGTGGGGGGGTGCAGAGTGCCTTGGTGAAGGGCAGCTGGTGAGGGATGAGGGATGAAGATTGTGGTGCTGAATGCCACAGGCAGCCCTGCTCTCCCCTCACCTCCCCAGAGACCCTGCACCCCTGCTTTGGGAGAGGCAAGATGCTCTCCCAGGGCTGCTCTGTGAGGAGAGCACCGTGAGGACACTGAGCTGCTTTTGCACTTTAACCATCATCACCAGTCCTGCTCAGGAGGGAGAAACTCTCCTGCATGTGGCAGAAAAACATACACATTTTGCTGAGCCTTGGTTCTGAGGGCCCCACTCACCATTTCAGAAGCAGATGAGCCCAATCCCTCCATAGAGCCAGCCCTGACCCTGACCCAGAACCAGCCTGGCCAGTGGGGCACCAAAAAAAATCCTCACAGTGGTGAGGTGAAGGGAGGAAGCTTTTCCTTTTGGGAATACCACGAGCAGCCCTGAGTGGGCAGCACAGACCATCCCAGCAGGGACAAACAGGGCACAAAACCCAGCAGTGATGCTGTGCTGGCCCCCTGTGTGACAGGGGGAAAGGACTGACACATCCAGGGAGAGAAAAAGCTCTAGCACAGCAGGATCATTGCTCACAGGGCTGTACAACCTCCCCTGCTGATTCACAAGCTCCTGGGACCCTTATAAATGATGGAGGAACTGAGAAACAGCTTTTCACCCTTCTCTGCTCTTAGCTGCATCCCTGATTCCAGGCCACCTTCCATACAGACACCATTTCTTCCCCTCATTTTTACAGTGTCATTGTTTCAGACACACCGCAGAAATGGAAGGGGAAAAATCACCTGCTTGCACTGAGAAACTTATTGTATTTACTGTCCCAAAGTGTCCTGTTTAGAGACCTGTGGTTCTGCTGCAGGCCAGCTGCCTCCTGCACAACAGGAGTTCACTGTCTCCTTGGGGAATCTGAGATATAAACCAGATTTACAAGTGCCAGCTGAAGGGTTCCATTTGATGGAACTTGTGGCTAGAGCATTGATTTCAACACGTTAAAATCATTTTAAAAACCCTGTTTTCTTCTACTTTTTTCTCAACCAGGGCCTCAGACAGGCCTGGTGCAGTAGGGAAGGAGAAGTGGGTGCTGGCACTTGAAGGCAGCTCACGTGGCAGGAAAGTGGTGTTATCTTCTAGAGGGGTCTGAGAGGTTGGCAGCACACCACAAACACACGAGACAAACAGCTGTGGGAAAGAGAAGGAGAACACAGTGAGTTAAATGTTACACAGAGGCAGAAAGGCATCAATTAAAATGCCATCACAACAGAAAAATTATATGTGGGTGAAGGAAAATCAGCAAACAAGGGAAGATTTTATTTTTTTACATGCCCCCCACACCAAGGATCCCCTCCTGCCACAGTCTGTGTGGAGGTCAGTGTGGTGGGCAGCTACTCCTGGGATAACAAGGGTTTTTTTTCTGGGGTGCTCCAGCTGGGAAGGGGATTTGCCAAGGCTCCCCCAGAAATGGGGCTGAGCATCTCTGAGCAGTGGCACAAACTGAACTGCAGCCACATCCAAGGGGATTCAGCCCACTGCTGAACACCCTGGGAGGCTGAGCACAGCCCTTTCCAGTTCTCAGATCAGCAGTAACTGGGAGGAATCTCAGTTATTTCACCCCAGAGCTGCTCATCATTTCATTTCCCTTTCTCCCACAGTGCCCCCACAAGCAGTTCCCAGTCCCACTGCTGCTACAAGTGGCCCTGAGCACTGTCCCTGTCCCACTGAGCACTGCCAGCTGTCCCCACCCTACAGTGCCAAAGTGCCCTGCACCACCCACCCACTCTGCCTCATTTGGAAGGAAATCACATTTGGAACAAAGGAGTCATTTCTCATAATGAGATTAATTTTGCAATGCCCTTAACGAGTGACTGATCCCAATTACTGCGGCTCAGCTCCCCAGCCCTGAGGGCTGCAAATCAACAGGGCAATTAGTGAAAGGCCTCAGTCTGTCTCAAACCAGTGCCACGAGCTGTTCCACATCCTGTGACACCCCCCAGACACCCCGTGGCACTGGGACACCCTCCCTGCCCTGGTGACACCCCACTGCCACCAGCTCTGTGTTCCCTGGGCACTGGGGCTGCAGGGCCCAGCTGGGAGCCAGCCAGGACCTGCTCCAAAACCCTGCCTGGAGCTGATCCACGTGGCTGAGGCCACCAGCTCCTGCAAGAGCTGGGATATCTGCTAATTCCCAGATATAATTCCTGTTTGCTGCTCTGCTCAGTGTGAGACTTCCTGAGCACACTGGGGAGATGATGGTCACGGTGTTTTTGCCTGCCTGGCCACTGCTCCCTGTTTTACAGAGCTCATAAACACCTGGAAACAGCTTTGGGGGGATGCCTGGAAGGAGCTGGGAGTGAAGAACAAGCACGAGGTTGTGCACAGCTTGTTTGGGACCAGGACACTGCAGATCCCACCCTGACTCTGCCCCGAGTGCTCCATGCACAGAGCTGGGCAGGCTGAGGCTGATCCCAGGAATCCTGTGCAGGGAATTGGACACTGAGCATGGGGCAAAGCCAGCCCAGCCTCCCTGCAGAGCTCTGGGCAAGGAAGATCTGCCTCTCCAACCCTGCAAAGTGCACCCCAGCACACACCCAGCTGCCTCTGCACACCCCACCAACCCTGCTCAGTGCAGAGCCAGCCTTTCCCTACACTCAGCCAGGGGAGAGCCTGCAGAGGCAAATCCTCACTCTGGGATTAGATCATCTCAACACTCATCTCCACTGTGCTGGTGCATCCAACCCTGCAGCTGGAAATCCCATCTGCCACAGTCCATGCACCCAGTTTTGTTCAAATGGCCATTTTTTCCCTGTCTGGTTTATCTGCCCCTGACCCTGTGCTTTCCAAACTCGTGATGATGCAGCAGAACTTTATCAGGCAAACTGACAGGGACTGATGAAATTAAAGGCCAGCAGTGACTCGTTAATCTGTGGCTGATTTGCTGTGTACAACAAACCAGGGCGTTTCACTCAGCAGCCCCTGAATCCAGCACAGGGATTTTGGGGGAGCCAAAGCACCTTTCAGAAAGACTCTGGTTCCTGCAGGCACTCAGGGTCGTTCTCAAGCAGTGAGGCTTGATGTGAGCCTGAAATCCAGGCAACAAAAGGCTAAAGCATCCCTTAATTAGCTGTTCAATGGGTGGCTACTTGTGCCTGACTCCTCCTGCCCATCCACAACCCCTAACTCATTATAACCACGAGGGATCAGTAATAAAATCCCTTTCAAAGGAGTTTAAGCACCTGTTTATCCCCAGAGGGCTCTATCCCTAAGGGAGGGAGCAACCCACCAAAGGGTCGGAGCGAGAGGAGAGATGTTGATGCTAATGTCAGCTTCAAAGAAATCAGAAATTCATTATTTTCTTTCCTTTCTCAACTGCCATGACAGAAAAAGAAATTATTCATGCAAGTGAAGGTGGACTGAGCAGGGACAGGGACACAAATCAGGGCTTGGCCCATTCTTTCTGCTCACCAAAGGCTTCTGAGCCACAGGTGTTGGTGAGAGCAGCCTGCAGAGGACAAAAATAAAGCTGCCAGTCCAAAGGTGGCTCCATGAGGGCTCTTGGCTGCCTCATGTATTCTCAATTACTCCTTCAAAAGCAAAAGGAGCAAGGAGAACCTTCCCTCTTCAGCTCAGCCTCCAGAGAGGCACAGCTCAGAGACCAGCCTAGAGGAGAGGGGCAGGGAAGTCACCCCAAAGCTGGTGTCCTTTGGCTTCTGCCCTCCTTGGAGCCTCCCCTGATGGGGGGAACTGACCCTGTCTCTTATGGGCAGGGTGGAGCTGGGCAGAGCTCCCTCAGCTCCCTTCCCCTGTGCCACCAGGCAGCTGGGCACAGCTCTCCAGACTGTTTGCAAACCTAAAATCCCTTCCATGTCAACTGTAAAGCTGTGGGTGAGAAGTTGGCTTACTCCTCTTTCTATCCCTCTCCCTTTCCACTGCTCCTTTACTCTTAAAAAAAGAAAAAAACAACAAAAAAAAGACTTTCAGCAGCTGTTACTTACAGCAAGAAAAAAAAAAATAAAATACACCCCAACCCTACACTTTGCTCCTTTTCAGTCTCTATAGCAACAGAACACAGCTGGCCAAAGCAATTATCCTGCCTCTGGCTGCTGAGTTGTTTAAAGGCTGTTACAAAAATGGGAAGTTGTGGGAAGTTGTGAGTGTGATGGCAGGAACATTTGCATTGAATTGCTGACAGATGCTTTGGCTTTGCTTCCAAATGAACACTGCTGAAGTTACAAAGACAAGATCATCTCAGAGGGCTGGTGGAGAAAGGGAACAGCAGCTCCAGCTCCTCATCCACTGACTGGATCTGTGTGATTCCAGACCCTGAAGCAGTTCACCCAGCTACAGCCCTCATGGTCTCAGTTCATTGACTCTGCTTCTTTATGGTCTACAATATGCATTTTTTGGCAACATTTTGTGTCTCCTATCCACCACATCAACTTCTTCATCTTCTTACCACACCTTCATTCCCCTTTGGGAGGTACTCTGTAATTTTATCTTGAACCTGGATCTCTGCACTGACCCTTCACACGCCACGAAGTTCATTCAGCACTAACACAAAGGCAGCAACGAGCACCTGGAGACTGAGGATTCCTTAATTCAGTTTCACCAGCAAAGAAAACATGTCCTGCAGCCAAGCACTCACACTCACTGGTGTGGCAAGAAAGTTGACAAAGTCTTTTCAAGCCAGAAGAAGCTGCCAAAGCCTATTTTGAGGGCCTCAGCTCCCGGGTGAGAGAGCTTCAACCTCTGGCCTGTTCAGCTGTTAGAGCTGAGCTGACACACTCAGCCTGCAGTGCCCAAAAAATGGCAACCCCAGGGACATTTTTGGGGTCCTCCCAGACAAATTCAGCAGGTGTGTAAAAAAAAAACCCAAAAACCCAAGCCTGTCTCACCTGGTTTACCTTATTTTCATTGGGATCTGTGACACGGTCTAATCCGTACTCGAGGGCGTCCAGCATGCCTGGCTGTGGTGAACAAGAAGCAATAAATCTTTGTCACTCAGGTGGTTTGAAGGCTGTGCATCACACAAATGCAGGAGGAGACCCCCCCAGGGCCTCCACTGCCCAGATTTGGGAATCTCTTCAAGCATGGACCTCTGTCCCTTGCACCTTTGAGAGCAACCAAGGAAAGGTGGTGGGGACTCACGGCATGACCCTTCCCTGGCACACAGCCCCAAGGTTGTGCCCTTTCCACGTGGGAGCTTGTCCCAGATGGCACCAGCGAGTCACTGGGGTCACCCTGTCACCTTGTACTCACAGGAGTTCTGTTCACAAGCCAGTAGGCTCTCTCCTGGCAGTCCAGGGCGTACCTGTCCTCCTTCTTCCTCTCCTTCCCTGCCCTGCAAAGCCAACAAAAGGGGAATTCATCAGTTCTGCCCTCCTAAAATCAGTGAGATGAGAAGCAGGGCACACTTCCAGCCTCCTGTGCCCTGTGGGCTCTGGCCTGACCATGCCACTGATGCTGCAATGTCACCTCCTGACCTGGGTAACTCTGGCTGCAGATCATGTTCACATGGCCACACATGGCTCTGGATTTTGAGAAATCATCATCTTCCTGAGCTGAGCTGAGCTGGGAGCAGACACATCTCCTTTTGATCAGGCACAGAACCCTCTGGGAGCTTTCTGCTGACTTGCCCTCAGTGCTGCTGCTTCATGTTTATCCCTGTCCCATGTCCCCAGGCAGGATCCAAGGATTGCCACCCAGAGATACATCCTGGACATGTCTCATCCCTGTCTCTCAGTAAAACAGGGGGAATTTCTCAGAGAAACTACTTGGAAATGGTTCTGAGGAGTGTTCCCAGGCACTAAAACCCAACTCACCTCCACAATTAAACAGAAGAGGCACTAGCATGGTTTGGGCTTGGACCAACTAATTCTTTCCCAGAAAAGTCCTGAGCACAATTTGGGACTTAGCATGGGGAAAAGGGAGCATTCCCAACAGGCTCTTTGCATGTGGCCTCCCTGCTGTGGTTAGCAGGGGGGGTGCTCTGCACCAGTCTGCCCCAGCAGCACCATCAAACACCCTCAGACGAGTTTAATCTACTGCTTCAGACACAGGCTGGGTATATCTAACTTTGAAACTGCATTTGGCATCTCCTAGCCCAAGTCTGACCTCAATTTACAAGAACAACAGTCTGGTGTTTAATGAGACAGTTATCTGATGAGCTGCACTCCCAGGACTTGGCTGCCATCCCAGGGAAGACAGAGAGGCTGCTGAGCTGCAGAGGCACTGCCTGCTGTGCCAGCAGGTAAAGGAAGGTAAGAGGAGTCCACCGAAGTAGGAAAAGATCCCTAAAGGAGTGATCCCATCTCAGGTTCACCAGCTTTCCTCGGAATTTGGAGGTTTCAGCTCCTAAAATCAAGTTGTTTTAGCTGGATGCACAAGTATGCACTTCGGTTTTCTCCAAAAGTCCCTGCTGGGAATATTTATTGCCTGATTCCCTGTTGATTCAGCTGAGAGATGTGCAAGTAACTCCTGACCCAGACCAGCAACAGGCCCAAAGTCCAGTGCCTGATCCACAAATCCTCATGGGGAACACTGAGCTCAATGAAGCTGTTCCTGATGAGGGCTTGCAGCATCAGAACCCAGCTTCTTCACAGAACCACATCAAGTGCAAAACCCAAACCTCCCCTCCAAGCCATTTTAGAGCTGCACTTGGTGTTTTTAAAGTGTGATTTAACTGTGCACTGAGACAGCCAAGCCCTGCTCCTCACACCCTCCCCAGTGATGCAAACAAGGCAATGCAAGTCAACTCACTTATACTGCTCCTTGGCCTGCATAATGACAAAATCCCACTTGTAGTTTATTTTTTGATTGAGCATGTTGTAATGTTCCTGGAATAAAAATAAAAAAGCAGTTAGTGTGAAAATTCTGACCAGGGCACTCCCATGCTGGGGTTTTCTTGACTCTCCATAGTTCAACGAGGCCAGGCTGGCCACTGAGCCAAGAAATCTGGATTGTTCTGAACGTAATTACAAGAATTGCAACAGTTCAAAAATACCATTGCAAGGAGAGCAATTACCCCTGCTAAAATTATAATTGACTTCACAGTAGTTTTCTGTACTGGTTGTTTTTCCACTTGCAAAATCTTGGCTGTTGGTACTGCTGGAGTAACACCTCATGCAATTGAAGAGGTGATTTTTTGCCATGCTCCATTCATTAGCAACAAAGGGCTAAAGTGGTAGCAAATGAGGGTCTTGTAATGGAACAAGTGCAGTGTCTCCTCACCTTTTCATATTCTTCCAAAATCCCTTTCCTTTTAATGTTCTTCTTTGCTAGGTAAATTGCTGTGGAGGTAGAAGCAAATTAGCAATTAGTTAGACCAGCAAGTCTAAGAATAATTGTAAATTTACCCAAATTACAAACACAGGAGCCTTTGTCTGCTACAGTATCTTCCCAGGCATGAGCTCCAAGCTCACAAAAGCTCAGGGAAGAAAAAATAACGTTTTTGGTGTGTCACTGATGGCCAGGCTGGGAGCAGCCAGGCAGCCTGTGCCTCCTGCCCTTGGGAACTCAGCCAGGCTTCCACGGGCCAAGGGACACTGGACCAAACCTTTCAGGTGTTGAGCTTCCTCAGAGCTTGACCTCCAAGTTTTCTGAGCACAAGCCAGTGGTTTGGGCTCAAGTTCTAATAAAAGCATTCCAATCTAAACCAGGCATTTTTATTTCCTTGGAAGATCTGCAGCATAAAGCAGATAAACAGAGGACAACCCTGGAATGGACAAATCAGTCTGGGAACTGCACAGCCCACAGGAGCAAACCCCAAGTTTTTTTAATTGCAGATCAACTCTACAATTAAAAAAAAAAGCAGCAGAAAGGCAACAAGAGATTTATGTGGAAAGAGCCATCAGGAGATATTGAAAGTCACTGTGCTTTCTATAAAGAAAGAACCATCTCTGAATGCAGGGCTTGATCCAAATCTGCACGAAGACAGCCTTGGGCTCAGATCCAGGAACACAACTACTCAGGGAAATCTAATCTTGTGTTTAAAGTCTTTCCTCCCCAGCAAGGTAATTCAGATGTGTTCCTGTGTGATGGATCTTAGTGGAACATAAGAGCTTAAAGCACTTTCTCTCATCAAGGCCACCAGCAGACAGTCACACCCTCAATTCACCATTGCTGAGAATTATCCACAAAATAGCAGGAAAAAAAGAATGCCAGGGCTGGTCACTGCAAGCAGAGATGCAGCAGAAGAACATGAAGAGCAGGTGTGGAGCAGGACTGTGTGACAAACCCACCCCCCTGGTCACCTGCAGTGCCACCACTCACCATAGTCTGTGTCATCAGCAGCCCAGCTCTGCACTGGCCAGAAATAGGGGGTCTGCAAGGAAAGGAGCCCCTGTTAGTGCACAGAGGCCCTGAACTCAGGGACTCCTCACTCCAAGTACCAGGGATATCCTAATTTCCCACAGCCACAGAAACAGTCCAACCATGAAGCTGGATACCATCCTGTTATTCCTGTGCTTTTTGTATATCCATTATTCAGGGCCCCCACATTGTTCTATTTCCAACCTGCAATTCCATTTGCTACTTTAAGACCTGGAAGGGAACACTCTTTGGAGGGAAGCACAGCTATTTTTAGGTTGAACAAGTACACGAACTTCATTGAAGAAACTATCAGAGGTTCACTATAAACTGCAATCTCAGTTTTCTCTGTGCAGATTTCTCTGAGTCTTCTTCCTCCTGCACAGCTACACAGCTCCTGGGAACTGCCCCAGCTGCCTGTTTTTAATAAAAACTAGTGCTGAACTCCTTCTCAACAGCTTAGAGGAGCTGCAACTCACTTGAAACCTGTAGAGGCTGCCATCTGCCCTAAGGGTGAGGTTCTTTGGCTCCTGGAGAGGGTAGATATATCCATATTTGACAAACAGGTCTCCCAGGTGGAGTGCCTCTGAAAATGGAGAATGCAGATGTTTTCATTGCACAGAAACACTTCACTGCAATTAAAAGTGAGCTCTTATGCAGGGGAGAATTCAACTAAAAGGTTTTGCCTCTTGAGATGCTGGTTTTATAACTGAAAGCTGAGAAAGCCTCAATTTTCACACTTTTACCCACCTTCTGGGGTGATCTGCAGGCGCTGAAGAATCCACTGCATTATATCATTACCTGCAAAGCAAAGCAAAGGTCAGGTGCTGACATCAGGAGTGTGCCCAAACCCAGAGCTGGAGAGGAGATCTCCCCAGTCCTCACCCCTCACTGTGCTCTGGGTCCCACCCAGGGCACAGCCCCCTTTTCTGCAGATGTGCTTTCAAATGCAAGGAGGCACAGATAAAATGCCCTGCTGGGCTCCCACTGGCCATGCTGGCACCCCCCAGGGCATCCAGCCCTGGGAGAGGCAGCCTGAGGCAGGCAGTGACCTTGGGATGGCACACAGAGAGTGCCCCTGGCCTCAGCAACATCCAAACCCTCCTCAGGGGCTTAGGAAGGGCTTAAGGATGCAACAGCTTTCACACCCAGGTTTTGCTCCACCTTGCCTGGAAAGATTCACTGCAAAGCAGCTCCAGATTCACAGAGCACAGCCCTGTCTCAGTTTTGCAGAAGAATGATCCTCTAAGAGTCCTTTAACGGGCAGAAGGGATGTCCAAATCTCACATCCAAGCTGCAGTGGTTACAGGATTTAGCAAAGGGAAACAAGATTTCTGCATTCACACACATTTTACCTCTCCCAGCTCTTTTGTCAGACTGTGAGCTGTTGTACCCACAGGCAGCATAAACCTCCAGCAGTTTTAGTTTTACCTTCTGGGGGGCAAATTTCATGAACCTCCTTCCATTTAAAGAGGGCAAAAATGCACTTGTTCCCTGGTCAGTTACTGGCCTTTTCCTCCCAACCTCCCCTAGGACTGCAGACTGAGGTGTTGACCTTTCTTGACATTGCAGTGATGACTTAACTTTCTAATAGGGGCTCAGAGCTCTTATCCCACTGCCTGCTTCCTGAAATAGATGAAATTAAAGGATTATCTCATCACTCATTTCTAGACAACTCCCTCTGCAAGCACTTTCCCCCAAAGGTGCACATTTAACATCGAGGTTTATTTGTGAGCCATTTCACTGAATTTAACTAGTTAGCTTCCTGCACAGGCACAGCCAGGCTCTCTCCAATCAATCTGTGTCCCTTGCTTCAAAATCTTCACCACACCCTCATCAAACATGAATCTGTCTCTTTTGCACCACCCAGAAGCCAATCAGTATCCATGCAGCAGTAAAAATATCAATTTAGGGAGGGATGACCAGCACACAAGGGGAGTGGAACTCTCACTCGCCTCTCAGAATTCATGATTTGTGCAAGAGGGAACTCGCAGCAATTCTAGTTGAGGAACCAAAGTAAAGCAGGCAGCACACAATGAGGGTGAGTGCCAACACATCAGACACCTGTGGACTTTTAGGAAGTGGGATTTTACACTGGGCAGACATCAAGAGAAGTTTCTTGTTCCCCTGCGCTTGATCTGCGTGGGACGTCATCCCCAGCACAGGGAATCTCCTCTTTGTGCTGCCTTAACGATTCCCTGACAGCTCTGGGAAGGCAAAGCTCTGGGAATCTCCTTTGTACAGGCAAAGCCTCCACCCAGCTCAGCTGCACAACAGCTGTGTGAGCCAGGATGTGGTTTGCAGTGCAGTGCATGGAGGGTGCTGCTGACAGCAGGGTTCAGACGTGTCCAGCTTCTCCTGACCCTGCCCCTGACTGGCTCTTCCCATGGGCAAGTGACTTCTGTGCCTCTGCAGCCTCATTTTTATATTAAAAAAAATGGGGCAAACAACACACTGGGCCTAGCAGGCTTTGCAAACACAGTGGGTAAAGTCTCCTGACTTGCCTGGAGCAAACTCACTGGTTTCAGTGGGAGTTTTTGTTCTGGGTTTCAAAGTGCTGAAGAAAGATCCAAGCAGGAGGAGGAAACTTGGGTAGGGGAGTATGTGTGAATATTTATAGCAGAGGATTCCTCACAAGAGCTTTTGTGGAGGCTTGGAGAACAGGGAAGCAGAGGTACTGATAGTGCCTGGTGAAAGGAGGAGCAGGCACAAGGAGGCTGTGATAAGAGCTGCCTCTAACACTGTACAGCTCCTGTCTGCTGCTCCTTCAGCCTCCTTGAGGCAGGCAAAGCTGTCATTTACAGGCACACAAGTGGGTTGAATATTTTGTTCTTTTCCTGCCTACTCAAGAAAAATTATTACCAGCAGTAAACATAAAAAGGGAGACTAATTGTTTATTGCTCATTTCTGAAGTATCATCTTTCAGGCTGCCTCCAGGCTGCTTGTTTTAATTGGATTTTAATATTTATCTTTATTTGTGATGCAGCCTCACTGGGAGCACGAGAGGTCTGGAGGCTGCAAGTCCTCACCTCTGTGCCAAGAGAAGGCAAGGTCACTTGAGTTAACCCCCATGAGACAGCTCAAAGTGCCTGGGGATCAACCTTTGTGTCTGATTCAACCAGCAGGAAGGAAATGAGACACGGATAAAGGGAGCAGGTACATTTCAAACAATGCACAGATGATATTTACTGGGGACACAGCTCCAGCTCAATGCAGCCAGGGGGTCCATACACAGCTTTTCAGGCCCAGCCCTGCCCCCAGAGAAGCTCTCACCTGTCACAGCGTGGGGGATGTTGGAGCTCAAAGTGCCTGGGGATCAACCTTTGTCTGATTGAATGAGCAGGAATGAAATATAGGTTGGATATCAGGAGGAAGTTTTTCACTGAAAGAGTGATTAAATACTGGAATTTTAAATACTGGTTTGCCTGGGGAGGTGGTGGAGTCACCATCCCTGGATGTGTTTAAAGCAGACTGGATATGGCACTGGGTGCCAGGGTTTAGTTGAGGTGTCAGGGCTGGGTTGGACTCAATGATCTTGAAGGTCTTTTCCAACCTGCACATTCTGTGATTTTGTGAAATGAGACACGAGTGAGAACCAGATAAAGGGAGCAGGTACATTTCAAACAATGCACAGCTGATATTTACTGGGGACACAGCTCCAGCTCAATGCAGCCAGGGGGTCCATACACAGCTTTTCTGTGCTGAGCTGGGCCCAGCCCTGCCCCCAGGGAAGCTCTCACCTGTCACAGCGTGGGGGATGTTGGCCACCATCACATTCTGTGTCTGAGTCTTGATTCCCGTCTCTGGGCTCTGCATCTCCATCATCAGCACTTCAATCTGCAAAGAGGGAGGGGCTGGGATGGATTCCAGGGGTGGGCAGGAGGAGCCCTGTGAGGCAGCACTGCACAGGGGTGGGCACTGCTGTGCCACAGCAATGCAGGCTGTGCCCACAGCCCTCTCTGAACCCCCCCTTGGCACCAGAGGTGTCACCTGCAGCCCATGGCAGCTCACCCTGCCACTGGACACAC
The DNA here is from genome assembly GCA_037834095.1 of Argya squamiceps. NCBI lineage: Eukaryota > Metazoa > Chordata > Aves > Passeriformes > Leiothrichidae > Argya > Argya squamiceps. The sequence continues at coordinate 2,574,856 of JBBMKD010000054.1, read as the reverse complement.
ACACACAGAGCCAGGGCTGGCACAGGAGGGACAGGATGGAACCACTCCGTGAGAGAGAAGAAAGCAAAAAAAAACCCACCACCACCAAACACCCAAAAAACCCCCCCAAAAAACCAAACAATACCCAAAAACCCAAAAGCACCCCGAAAACCAAAAACACCCCCCAAAACTCACCCCCCCAAAACAAAACACCCAAACTAAACAAAGCAAAACAAAAACCAAAAAATCTCTGCTACCCATAAAGGTTCTTCTCTGGCTCACTGGGCACTTAGAAAGAAAAATGGGGGGAGGGAATAAAGTCTGTGCTTCTGTCAGGAGGTGTGTGAGGGGCTCTCTGAGCACTCCTGTGCATTCCTGCACTCCCCCAGGCAGGTCTTGGCCAGCAAAGCTCAGCCTCCCCAGGGATGGGGCAGGGACATCCTCCCATCTGGCAGCATCTCCAGGGATCTCTGGGGTTCCTCAGGTGATTAATTTTTAACAGAGGATGAGTCTCACACTCAGGGCCAGCCAACTTTTATATCTCATTCCCAATTATCTTTATTTCTTTTTAAAAGATAAAGATTATCCAAGGTGTTTTCCTCCTCTTTGACTTCCCACCAGCAGCCTTCCAAAAGTACAAAGCTTCTGCTCTCACTTGGGATCACTGCTCAGATGGATGGAGCTGGGGAACACTCCTCATCTCCTCGATTTTGATTGTCTGAGTGCCATGAGAGCCTTGGGGAAGATGCACTTCTTTTTGTCTTCTGCTTCCAGGGATATTAAATCAAAACTGGCCCAACAGGACCAATTTGGTCTCTCCACACGTTTGTTTTTGGGTGAGGCTGTAGCTTTTGAACTGAGAGTAGAGGATTTAACGAGAGTGACTTGATGACACGCACACATAATGGAGGGTATTGTCTTCACAGGCACCACAGTGACTTTGGCCCCAAGTCTTGCCAAGTTCTGGGAGGATTTAAGCTGCAGTGACAGGATACACTCTGGGCTTGTCAGCAAAACTGGATTTTCAACTGCTTTTAAAGGCAGTGACGAATTAATGCTAAAATGGAGAAGCCTGGTGAAATTTAACATAAATATTTGTATAAATACTTATAAAATATTTTAAAAGAGAAAAACCAGACCAGAAGTGATGGAATGTGAAGACATTTTTTAGGTGTTTTAACAGAGCCCACAATTTCAGCCTCAGAAAGTTCAGCTGTGTGGGATGAGGTGAGGCAGGATGGTCCAGCAGGCAGGGAGGGCACTCATTTAGGAAACTGGGATTCTAAACAAAGCCAGGTACCTTGGGAAGTCACTCTGTGACTGCACAGACCCTTCACAGAGAGCCTGGGAGCAAACACAGCCCTGCTCATCCCCCAGTCCCAGAGCTGTGACCACCCAGCAGATCCCCCCAGGATCCCCCCAGGCTCAGGCAGGACAGCACATCCTGCTCCAGCACTGCTGGAGCTCTCCAGGTGGGCTCCAGAGACACCTTCAACCAGCTGAGAGCAGGGAATTGGCTCAGAACCCCCCACAGCACAGCACGTTCCCCTCCTTTAACCAGCAACTCTTCAACCCTCATCATGCTCATGCTCTGCCACACTCCCTCCTGTCACTGGAGAAATGACAAATATATTATAAAGCAAGGAGCTGCTCTTGGGGGGTGCCTATCTCTGGCTGCAAACCATCCACCTTGCTGATCAAAACCCAGCCTGTCTGTGTCTCTTCTCCCAAGGGAGCAGGGGATTGCAGCCATCAGGAGCTGCCATCAGCACCAGCCTGCCTGAGGGAGGCCAGAGGGCTGCTGCAGGAACACTTCACTGCTTTGCTGGGGGCTCTAGGACGATTTGTCATGCTTTCAGCCAGGAAAGAGCTGTCTGGTTTGAAGTTTGCAGAACCAGAAGCCACTTCCTGACTGGCTGATGGGGGGAGATGCAGACAGAGGTAAATATCAGGACTGCCACAGGAGCCGGGCTCTGGGGAGAGCTCATCTCACACACACTGAGACACCACAAGGCACCAGCCCCGTGGAGATTTCCCTTCAAGTCAGCTGGAAGCTCTGCCTGGAGGTGAACTCACCCTGAAAGCCACAGAGGAGACAACAGGAAACAGCAGAAAACTGTCTGTCCCCTCTCTGATTGCACAAAGTCACAGGGTTCAGTTCAGAGTGCAAAGCAGAACTCAAATTCCCTTAAAGTAAGAAAAACCATCACTGGATTTCAGGAGCACTTGGGACACCCCAGGGAGAGGCAAATGGCCAGTGACTGATGGCGTGGGCATGGTTCTGGAGAAGGATGGATGCCTTCCTACAGCAAGGAGCAGGGGGAGCAGATGTCTGCTGATGGATTGCTTGGCTGAGCTCCCCTGGGTGCAGGTCCCATCCCTGTTTGCCTGAGCTTTACCCTTTGGGCACCCACCAGCTCCCCAGGATCAGGGCGTCCACAATGCAGAAAAAACAAACTCCAGCTGCTGAGACTCAGAAATGCAACAGCAAAACACTGCCAAGGTGAGGGGTTCAGCCCTCCTCAGCATCAGCCCAGAGACATTTTTGCCTCAGACACAAGAAAGATCAATTTTCCCAGCAGGAATTTCCAGCTCCCAGCTGAGAGCACAGTCCTGGTGCTATAATTAAACATCTGCTGCTTTCTCCATCATATTTGCCTGGTTCTAGCCCACCTGACTGCCTGCTGCTGTTTGCCAGGATCAGCCCTACCTGCTCTGATTCCCAAGGTAACAATACAGTCCTTATCCCCACTCTGGCCTCTGAAGGTTCATTCAATTATTTTCAAGGTCTACAACTACCAACCTTGCCTTGCATATTGATGGATGATCAGAAAAAAAAAGAAGAAATTTAAAAAATCCGTTGTTAACCACCTAAAACTTCCTGCTTTTTCTTAATTAAAGCTGAGGGGAAGTGACTTGCTCCCACTGAGTGATGCCTCAGCTAAAGGAAGTAAATCTGTGAGTGGGGACGGCAGGGCTGGAGCTGGCTCTTCTCAGTCTGGAGGGGATTTTTTCCAAAGAAAGATGCAGCACTGGCATCTCCCAGCCTGGAACAGGGAAAGGGAGAATGGGATGAGGCTGAGCTTGGCCTAAGGCTCAGCTTCAGCCCTATCCAGGGCCTCACTTAGAAAGCATCAAAAACACAATTCAGGTGCTCACACACTTCTGGAAATGCCCAGGAAGGTGAGGGCCAGCAGCTGCTGGAAAGTCTAAGCCTGGAGAAGCAAAGCCAGGCTGGAAAAGGCCCCAGTCATGCTGCAGAGCCTGGAACAGTCCCTCCCTGCTGCTGCATAGCTTTGGGAAGCCACCAGGGACCAGAGTGAGGAGGAGGCAGAGGAAGAAGGCATCCATCAGCCCTACCCACAAGGTGTGAGTCACGGTGCAGCTCCTGTAGCACAGCAAGGAAAAACACCCAGCCCAGCAGCTCCTGGAGGGCAGAGCCAGCTGATGCCCAGCAGAGCCAGATCTGGCTGCTGGAGCAGGCACAGGCACCAAGAGTTCAGCTTCATCCAAGCTCTCACAGCATCCAGCCAAAATGCATTTCACAGGTTTGCTCGCTATCCCAACAGACTTTCAGGTCATTCTTCCAGCCAAGATGGTTTAGAAGGAGGGCAAAAAATAGAATAAAACAACCTAAGTGCTAGCAGGATAAGCAGGTCTTACAGCACTCTGGGGGCCTCTGATCCCCTCATAGTTCAGCCAAAAAGACCAAGCTCCACATGCAGCCTGAGTCATTCAGAGCAGCCTCACAGCAGGAACAGGGCACTGCTCACCCCCCCTACAGCAACCCCCTGTCCTCTCCCCGTGTCCCATGGCAGGATTGCTGCTGTGGCCACCAGCCCCATGCTGGAGGGGCAGCCCAGGGAGGTGCTGGCAGCTGTGAAGGCACAGGGGCTGAGAGCAGGGCAGGAATCCCTCCCTGCAGCTGCAGCAGCCCAGGCACAGCCTGTGTCAGCTGGCAGCAAAGCGTGAGCATGGGCTTAAGCAATTAACAAAGCTTCTTTCTAGGATTTTAGCTCCTCATGGCTGTAAGCCTGTAAGGTGCTCGCTGGGTGCAGGCTGAGCATGCACAGCTCCTGCTGTGGTAAAGGTGCCTGGTGTTTGCAGGCAGCTCTGAGGATGTGGCTGTCTGCACACACCCCACGCTGCCATGGAGCAGCCAAGGCTCCAAACACGGCTTCTCCAAGGTCTGGAAAAAACAGAGGAGGAATTAAAGCAGAGACAAGAGCCCAGGGTTTTCACTGACCGCCAGGAGCTTCCCTTCCTACTGCTAACAGGTCCCAGACTTGCAGAGCACTGGAAGTGCTCAGCCGCCCTGGCTGCTCACAGTGTGAGCAGTGCAGAGTCTGGAACAGCCATTCGCTGTGTTTTGACTGATCTTCCCACCTGAGGAACTGGGAGCACTGTGCAGAGACTGCTGCACTCCCACGGAGCAGCTGAAGCACAGCTGCAGGCGGTTGTTTTCTCAAAGCACACAGCTCCTCCTCTGCACCCCCACACACAACTCCACCGAGTATTGCTCAGTACAGAATTTGGCCTGGAGTATTTCCCTTGGCAGGACTCTCCAGCCAAATTTACCCTGCAAGACATAGCACCAAAGAAAATACCCTCTTTACTTCCTCTCGTGTAGTAAGTAGAGTGCATGTACTGCCAGGCTCATACCTTAGCACTGAATATCCCCAAATTCCCCTCCTTTTACCCCTGGAATCCTCCTTAGCTTGTGGGCGTTGAGGAAAGCTAACTACAATTCGAACAACAACTTGCTGGCTGTACTTGTCACTGGGAATTCAGTTAATTCCATTCAACAGGATAAGCCACACTCAGGAGAGGTGGGTGGGAGAAAAGCTAGCTTAACACTCTGCTTTTTAAAATCTGCAGATACTAGCTACGCTACAACTGGCTATGCTTTGAATGGATGCTACAGAAAAAGCCCACCAAATGCTTCACCAAATTACGCATGACACCCAAAAGCGTGGGCAGACATCATCCCACTCCTGCTACTGCTTCTGGCCACAAATACGCTCGTTTCTATAAAAATGGAAGGAGGCAATAGCAGGCAGTTGGCTGTAATACACCCTCTGAATGTGGACATCAGCTGAAAGCACTGGGAACACACACTGGACCAAAGCTACACTGAGTGCCCTGGCACTGCAGATGATGGGTGTTCCCTGGGAATGGACCCGGCTTTGAGGGACTTTGAAAAAAAAAATAATGGAAGAGGGACAAAACGTATCAGGGGAACCATTCAGCTGAGATAAGCTACAAAAGATGAACAACATCACAGTCTATTTTCTCCATCATTTCAGCACACACTGCCCCTCCAGCCTGCCCCCCGAGCCAGCTGGGATCCACAGCGCTCTGCAACAGGTCACGGCCCCAAACTCCCGGGGAGGGGCAGTCACCCCTCGGACCCCACACGCCCAGAGATGCCCCAGGGAGCCGTGGCCGAGCAAGGCGCTGTGAACACACATCACCCGAAGCACCGCCAGCTCTGGGCATCGCATCGCCCCGCCGTGCCCATAATGGTGCGGCTGACCCCGGCGCTGCTGAGCCCTCACCTTTTTCAGGAAGGCCATCCGCGGGCGGTAGCGCTGGCCCTGGTCGAGCCGTGTGACGGTCATGGTGGCGGTGCGGAGCGGTGCGGAGCGGAGCGGGCAGTCTGGGCACGGCGTAGCGGCCGTCCGGGGTTGCGGGCGGGAGTCCGGGCAGCGCTGGGAGCGCGGGCGTTGCAGCGGGAGCCCCGGGGTCGCCAGTGGCTGCGAGCTGTGGGCGGGAGCCCAGTGGGTGCTGGCTGCGGGGCAGTGCGCCGGAGCCCCGAGGGTTGCGGGCGGGAGTGCGGGCAGCGCCGGCGGTGAGGACGGTGCGCCGAGAGCAGGAACCTGGCGGGGTCTGGATTGTGAACGGGAAGCCTCTGCGGGGTATGGACCCGG
>JBBMKD010000054.1:2537606-2561751 GCA_037834095.1 Argya squamiceps | reverse complement strand
CCGGGCCCGCGGGGTTGTCACCGCGCCGCCCGGGTGCGGCTCCGGCCCCGGGAAGAGGTTTGAGCCCGGGAGGTCCCGGGGTTTGCCTTTCGCTGCTGCGCTGGAGCGAGGCCAGAGAAGGGCAGCAGAGCTGGGGAAAGGGGCTGGAGCACAAGGGGCGGCTGAGGGAGCAGGGGTGAGCCCCCCCAGCTGAAGAACAGGACGCTCAGGGGTGATCTTATCGCTCTCTACAACCACTGAAAGGACTTTGTAGCCAGGTGGGGGTCGGGCTGTGTTCTCAGGGAACCAGCGATAGGATGAGGGGACTGTCTTTAGCTCCATCAGAGGAGGTATATGCGTGACATTAGGAAGAATTTCTTCACTTCAGGCACGGGAATGGGCTGCCCAGGGAGGTGGTGGAGTCACTGTCTCTGGAGGTGTTTAAGACTGGACGTGGCACTTGATGGCCAAGTGTGGTTTGACAGGGTGGTCGGTCATAGGTCGGACTGAATGATCTCAGAGGTTCTTTTCCGATCTAATTGATTCCGTGATTCTGTGATTTCCTGGTAATGCGAGTGCGGTAATGAGCGGTAATGGATGGGGGGAAGATGCACCTGGAAGTGTGTGAGGAGGAGCCCAGCCCTGTGCTCTCAGCATTTCACTGCAGTGGAAGAATCGCTGCCGTCGTGTTGGAAACTGGGCTGACACATCAATTAACAGCAACCCGCAGGCAGAGCCTCTCTTCAGAGATGCTTTGCCAAAACCTCCACACATGGTTTAGGGGAGTAGTGGACGCTCGATTTCACTGCTGTCATCCTGACTTCATTGGTCATCCTCACTCATTTTCCCTCTTATCTAAATCGCTGGTTGGATTTTCAGTTTGGACTGTGTAATAGTTGGACAAAATCTTAATGAAGTTTCTCAAAATAGCCAAAGTGTTGCCAAACTCAACCCCTGAAAATCCAGCAATTCTCAAAGAGAATTGTTTTACAAACCTGCTGATGAATCAAGCCTGGTAAAACTATTGGTAGCAGTAGAAATCATGAGCATGTGTGTCACCCAGGTTAAAGTTTATTAATAAAGCTGTGTCATACTCTGTGGAAGTATGCACGTAGGAGCTGCACATCTGTCTGGGAGGCTGTTTCTGTGCAGTCACAGGTAGATTTGACAGATACCTGCCCTTGACAGAGAGAAAAACCATGGAAAGGGAGTGAACCTTGACAAAACACTTTAGCACTGAATGAGTATGCTATTGTACAGTCATTTGTTGCCACATCTTAATTTCCTTATATCTTTTCCCATGCCTTTACAGTGGCTTATTCTTTCTGGAATTTTGTTTTTATTTTTTCATCAGTAAATTTAGTACTAGAAATCATTTCCCTGCATTTACCTTATCAGTATGAGCACAGTGGGTTTATATCCTTTAGGAGGACTTTAAAAAGAAGATTAAAATACTCTTTCTTCTAGAGAATATTTACCAAAGCAACCACATAAGTGCAGGGGAGCCTTTAGGTGATACAACTCCTGCATTTAAGCTATAGAAGCATATTTTTATCAAGTGCAATGATTTTAGTACATCTTAGTCTCTCTGAAAATATTAAAGGCAGTGGTAGAGATTCTTTGTATAATTCGATATAACTGGATACCAGGTTGATAAGAACACAAAAGCTAGAGAACCTTAAAGCAAGATATCATGTGGTTTTACGTATTTTGAAATAAACTTTTGTTTATTAGAACAAAAAGTATTGAAATGCTTTGTCTTGTACTCATGCCAGGTGAAAGACTTCGGTAGCACAGGTTGGCTAAACTGCGTAATTAAAAATAACACTTCTTCAGGAGTTAAACTCGCACTGTGGATACAATCCTGTGGATCATGGTCGTGTTCTCGAGATAGCAGATCTGGAATTTGATATTACCTGTAAATGCAGTGCTTTGAGTCAGTTTTTTGGGCTCCTCCTCATTCCCTACGCCCGGATGTCCCTATTGAGCTTTGTGCAGAGCAGCTACATTGTTTCCCTCTCTGTGTAACAGTAGAAATCTGAGAAACTCCTCTCACAGCGCTCCTCCTTGTCCCCACAGGTGTGCGAGTCCTGGTGGACGCCAGAGAGAAACTCCATATCCCCTGGGGGGATGCTGCCAACCAGAGCAACGGGGACAAGGTGATGGCGTTCGACACGCGCGCGGTGACGGTGGCGCAGGGCATGGTGGAGACGGGCGTGTTCCTGGACTACCTGCCGGCCATCCGCGCCCTGTGGGCTGACAGCGGCATCCAGCACGCCTACGACCGCCGCAGGGAGTTCCAGCTGGTAAGGTTTGCCCCTCAGCCTCTCCTGGGTACTGGAATGGTTTGCCCACGGTGGTGGTGGTGGTGTTATCATCCCTGGATGTGTTTAAAAAGAGACTGGATGTGGCACTTGGTGCCGTGGTTTAGTTGAGGTGTCAGGGCTGGGTTGGACTCAATGATCTTGAAGGTCTTTTCCAACCTGCACATTGTGTGATTCTGTGAAATGAGACACGAGTGAGAACCAGATAAAGGGAGCAGGTACATTTCAAACAATGCACAGCTGATATTTACTGGGGACACAGCTCCAGCTCAATGCAGCCAGGGGGTCCATACACAGCTTTTCAGGCCCAGCCCTGCCCCCAGAGAAGCTCTCACCTGTCACAGCGTGGGGGATGTTGGAGCTCAAAGTGCCTGGGGATCAACCTTTGTCTGATTGAATGAGCAGGAATGAAATATAAGTTGGATATCAGGAGGAAGTTTTTCATGGAAAGGGTGATTAAATACTGGAATGGTCTGCCTGGGGAGGTGGTGGAGTTACCATCCCTGGATGTGTTTAAAGCAGACTGGATATGGCACTGGGTGCCATGATCTAGTTGAGGGTTAGGGCTGGGTTGGACTCAATGATCTTGAAGGTCTCTTGAACCTCCACATTGTGTGATTCTGTGTGATTTCATTCCTGTGCTGCTTCTCTGTGAAACGCCCACCAAGCTGCTTCCTGATGTGTTGTGGAGGGGTTGACTGGAGGGAGCTCTGTGGTGTTGCACACAGCTGCATTTAGCTACTTCCCCCCCTCACTTTTTTTTTTTTTTTAATAATAATAAGAGGTTCTGATGTAATCGTCCTCGTTTGGTGTGTGGGAAAGCTGAGGTATTGAGGGCTTTTAAGTTTTGTAACAAAGTACAGTGTTTTTGCCATATGGTTATTACCAGCCTTTTATTAACTGGTACATCAACTTCAAAAACCAAGCCAGACAAAAAAAGAAAAGTGGTTTGCAATAGACAGGTTTAATAGTAATGTGATTTTTTTAAGAAAAGATATGCATGGGTTAATGAGAAGAATTTAAAAACCACTCCCTTCTCTATTCCAGTTTGAGCAATCTAGCAAACATTCCCTCTGTATACTTCCTGTTTAGTTTTGAATGTCTGTGTTAATACTCATGTAATGAGATTTTTGTTACATTGAAGTTCTCAGCTGAAGATGGAATACACAGTTTAATAGTGGGGTAGAGACAGAGTATACAATTCAGTAGTGGGGTTAGAAAGGAAAAAGAAACCTCTTGATTCTTGAGCTGCAGCTCGAGCTGTCTGTGACAGCTGAACTCTCTTTGCCTCCATATCCAGGCAAATGCTGCAAAAAGAAATGAAAAATTTGAGTTAAATTTGATGGTTGGTTCATAGACTTGTGTATGCCAGTGGCATGGGATTTTATGGGGGTGGCGGTTGAGAACCTTAAAATAGATTAAATCTGTTCTGGTAGGTCTCTCAAACATAAGTGGCTTTGTGTTTTTATGTCTTAAAAATAACCTTTGTGTTAGTGTGAATCCAAACAATAGCTCATGATGTCTCCTGTTGAGCTCTTATAAATGGTTGTGTAATCATAGGCTGACTTAAAGAGGTTGTGTAAATATTCTATAAATATGTATTCCTGATCATGGAATGTCTTGTGGAGGTTGCAGAATGGGCAGGTGCTGCAGTGACCTATCACCTGCCCAGCCCTGGGCTCAGCTCTGTAAATAAGTTCCTAAGGAGACCTGTTGCTCCTTGAGTTTCACCTTCAAGTTATCATAAAAGAGTAATTGCTCTTCTGTAGTCAAGATTCTGGGGCTGATGTGACTTCTGGTGGTGTAATGGCTGTGCTGGAGGGATCTGCTTTAAAATCTGTTCAATAAAACAGTTTTGTCTTGGATTAAACATGTTTAGTGACTTGAGGCTGTGCAGCAAAGGGAAGGGAGCAATTACTGTTCTGTCATCTTGAGGCTCTGGGAAGTGGGTTCTTTCCATAACTGAAACATGTGCAGAGTTTCACTCTGAGTGGGTTGTGAAGAATTTGTTCTTCTCAACCTTACAGAAAAAAAGCGGTTGCTTTCTTCTGTAAATCCCTAAATCTGTGCAATTATCTGCAAAAATATCTATTTATCATGTTGTGCTTTAGGCAGAACACTGGAATATTTTTAGCTGCTCTTAGTAGTTGAGTACAGTCCTAATGATTTTGGAAAGCAAGGTAACTGCTTTATTTTTACTTACATTACTTTATTTCCTAAATCATTTCAAAGTCTCAGCTGGACATATTTATGCCAAGTTATAAACATGAAGAGGGGAAAAAAAAAAAAAGGCAGCTGAATGATGTCATTGTGTTGAGTGCAGGCAGTGTGATCTGTGCTGGCCAAGCATGAAGTCTCAGTTCTACCCCAGCAAACTTCAGTTCTGCCAGAGCTCCACGTGGGCAGCACAACAGAGGGAAGCTCCTGGATTTTTGCTGAACCTGCCCCAGGCTTTGCAGGAGAGCGTTGGGGGAGTTCAGGGCTGTGCTGTGACAAGGAAGGAGGACACAAAGGGTTAAGGAGGGAGTGACAGGCGTGTCCCAGTCAGGAGGTAGAGCAGGGGGAAGTTGGGAGGGACGCAGACAGTTCAGGCGTGTCAAGTACTGACTCTTGAAGTGAAGGCTCCAGACTGAAGACTTCTAACACTGTAGAATGGAGGAAAAGAGGAAAATACTGTTCTGCTTCCAGTTCAGCTGCTTGTGGCAAAAAAATATGATGAAAGGAGAGATAGCAGCAATCATTAATGAGTAGGAAAGAGGGAAAAGTGGCACAAAAATAGTGTAAGCACTGGGACTGACGTGGTAGAGGAGCATTATTGGACTGTATCTGCTCTAACTTCTTTTCAGACTGTTGAGTGAGTTTCACTTTTCACTGGACTGAAGAACTTGGCTCACACTGAGAGAGCACAGGCAGAAACACTGGGGAAGTGTTTGCCATGGGAACAGGACACTTTGGGACAGAGGTAGAGGTGAGCAAATGAAAAATGGAGCAATGATGGGTAGGGAGTGAAAAATGTCAAAGTTTACATGTAAATTCTGGAGGAAAGGCAGCAAGAATGTGTAGTGTAAAAGCTATTTATAGCTTGGGCAGGTAGGAGGTGCAGACAAAAAGGGTTTAAGATTAAAGTTTCTGCAAGAATATGGTTAAAAATTCAATATGTATGCATAGCATATATGTGTGTTCCTGAGGGCTTATTAAGCTGCTCTTGCTTTTTTTGTTTTTCTCCAGGATCTTTTACTGATGGTGTTGGGAGACTGAGGAAACAATGTGATCTTCTTATAGCAGCAAAAAAAAAAGAACTTGGTTGTATTTTAATGGAATTAGGAATCAGCATTTCCATGTCTAGTTCACTGGAGTGTCCTTCCTCATTTTGTTAACTCAAGTGGTCATGGGATAGCCAATATGATTTATTTTCCTTGGTATAAAAATAGGGCCCTTCTGGCCACTAGCAGCAGCATTTATGAAAATTCATTAGGTCATGCTTGTGTGGCTCTTTAAAACTGGAAAGAGCTAATTACAGCTTAGTGCAATATGTGCCACTTCAGTGCTTCCCAGGTGGTTAATGTTACAATCCCTCACATTTTATTACAAACCAGACTCACTCAGGTGGTTGTTCCCCTAGCACAGGTAACTGCAGACTGTCCTGGCTCTTACACTGGAGATTCTGGCCATCCTCAGGCTTCCTCTCCTTCAGCCACCAGGCTTGTTTCTGCTCTGGCCTCTCAGGTGCCTGACAAGGAGGAGTTTGAGATTTAATCTGAATCAGCCCAGCACCTTCTGACAGCTCATTAGCATTTCACATTTCCTGTTGCTGCTGGTTTCCGGTAGAAATCTCCTGAAATGACTCTGACAAACACAGCCACTCTGTTCACTCTGCAGCCTGCAAACTGCCTTACCTGGGCATTTCCCAGCCCCTCTCTTTGTGCTGGGAGCTGCTCAGTGTGTGGCTGGCAGGCTTTGCTGTTCTCCTGGAGCTTTGCTCCGAGGCACTGGCAGCTGAGCAAGGCCCTTGTGAGGAAGAGCAGCCTTGTGCTCCCCTCTCATCTCAGTCATTTCTTGAGTTTGCTGTGAGGGCTGTTGACAGAGAAGCATTTTGAAGTATTCTCCAGGAGCCTCCTTATTCTCTGAGAATGGAGGGGTGTGATGAGAGCCCAGCTGCTCAGATGTGTGATAAGCTCTGAATGTGTTCAGGGTTTGTCCCTGTTAAAGGTAATTTTTGGGTGGGTTTTGATCTTTGCTACCAGCACTTGTTGATCTTCAGACAGATACCTTTTGCCCTACTTGCTAGTAACACTGACTGTTGTTGGGAATTTTTAAGGCAAAAAGCTGCAGAGGAAGAGATGACCCTTTATTTTTGTCCATGTTTGCATAGAACTGCAGACACAGATGGAGCAGTGAGGATTGTAGGATATGCACTCACCTCTGGATCAAAATTTTTTCTGTGGCATATCTGCAAGTGCTAGATCAGATTATAGAAGACAGGAAAAGGCGTGTTCTGCTTGAAGTTTCAGTGAGAGCTTTGTAGCAGCTTCCATGGAGCATTTTTCTGTTGCAGACGAGTATTTTTGGCAAGGATTGTTCAGTTTACTGGAAGATTGTATTGTAATTTGTCTTATTCTGCTTGGGCTTTTCAGGGTTCTGAATATTAGTGGGGCTGTTGTAGACAGAAGGACATTAAGCTCTACTGAAAGGCTGAGTCCTCAAATGGACACTGCAGAATATTAGGACAGTTCAGGCAACACATCTTGGAGTGTGGCTGATTATAGAGCACAGTCCTGCAGAGATCAGTTGTGTGTGAAGCTGGGCTGAGTTGCCAGATGTTGAGGTCTTCCTCTTTTTGGAGGGTGGATTCCCATCTGGTGGGACAGCTGTGAGGGCAGCGCACAAAGTCCCTCTGCAGTCAGGAGTGTAGAGCCTGGAGAGGAGTGTCTTACCTGTCCTTCATTAAAGTGTCTTACTGGGACATGACTGAGTGCATCACCTCCTTGGGAGGAGGTTTCTGAGCCTGACAGGAGAATCTTCATTACAGACATGAGATCAGCCACCCAGCATTTCTCTAAACATTGATTATTTGGTCATTTGATCACATCATTCAGAGTTAGTTTATTGAAATATAGTATTGTAATTACACTGATTATTAAATTTCTGTGTGGAAACCCAGAAAGCTGCTGCTTTCTATATGTTGAAATATGAACAGTGTTTTCCCCTTTCCCCAGTCAATGCTCTGCCAAACATCAGGTGACAGGGTGGCTGTGCACAGTGAGCATGACTCCTTAAAGCCCTTGGAAAGGCTGCTTGCCATCTCTTGGCTTTAAGGGGAAAAGGATTTATCAGGAATTGTTGCTAGAACTGTGGAAAGAAAAGTGCTTTCCAGATTTATGCTTTAAAGTGAGCCATTCAAATCCTCAAAAGAGATTTGGATTTTTTGGAAGATTTGCTGTTTTTCCAGCCCCAATGACAAGATAATGCTGGTTTTGACTTGGTATTAATAGCACTCCTTACAGGGATTACCTCAGAGTCCAGCAGTAGAGGGTTGAGTGTCCTTCCTCCAGGTTTGCCAAAAACCCTTCGGTGTGTGCCAGTGCTTTGGTAGTGGGGATTGACTGTAATATTTCAGTCAAGCTGAATGATTTTAAGGTGAATTATACTGATTTAACACCAGGTGCCTTTTTTTGTCATTTTCCAAGTTGGGATGATTATTTCTGTTTCAGCCTCTGAGAGCTGAAATGCTGTTTCTGGGCTTGCCTTCTTCCCTTTCCACCACTCTTTCTTTCCTGCCTGGTGACTTCTTGTTAGCAGCAAAATATTGAAGTATTTGGAGAGTGAACTGTCTTTGTTGCCAGTTGGTGCTGGTTTTACTGGAGAACATCTTTGCTGTATTTTTTTCAGATTGTTGCTGGTTTTGTTTTTTTATATTTTTATTTTTTGTTACCATTGAGCACAAATGTGGTTCTGGAATTGAGAGGTCTTTCAGCAGGAGCTGTCCTGATGTAGACTTGTTGTGCCAGACCAAAGCAGGATGATTTGTCTTCCAACCAGGAATGCTTTTGGAGTGCTGTGTGCTACACTTGGCTTGTAAAAGCCTGTGTTTTCTGCATGGTCTCAGTGCAATCTCTGAGGATGGAATTCTTAATTCAAACTCCATCCAAATATTGAGTCACCTGGTCTAGTGGAAGGGGTCCCTGCCCATGGCAGGGGGTGGAACAAGGGGATCTTTAAGGTCCCTTCCAACCCAAACCATTCTGGGATTCTGTGATCTGTTCCTGGGGAAGCAATGGTTTAAAATGCAGACTTGCACAATGCACTGTGGGGGCAGAGCTGTGTGTCCGTGTGCATATTGTGTCTCCAACAAGCTGTGTTGTGTGGACAATCATGTGCCTTCCTTTCCTAAACATTTTGGTGCAGGAGAGTAGAAGGTGACCTGCTCTTGCAAAAAAAGGGAATTCTATAACCAAGCCGTGGTTAAATAAGTATAAAATACAAATGCCCTTCTGAATATGAATATTCACATCTTGAGTGAGAATCTCTTCTCAGCAGGTTGTTTTGAATCTCTGCAAAAGTGTTAGAGGAGCTTTTGCTGCTTCTGCTGTGCAGTGTAACATGAGCCCTTGGTCCAGACATCCATTCCAAGCCCATTTCCTTGCTCTCTGCTCACCTGCAAGGTGTTACTTGTTGGTACCTGCAGAGCTGTCTCATGACAACCTTTGGAATTTGAGCAGCTCTGCCTGCACCATTCTGTCCATTTAGAAATGACTTCCTGGACACAAACCCTGCACAGGACTGGGAGCTGTCAGCAAATCTCTGTGCTGGCAGAACGTGGGGTACAAGTGTCCTCTTCCATGTCTGTGTTTGCACCTGAGGCAAAGAATAGAGAGGGATCTTTGCCATGTGTAAATATGGGATCCTTCAGGACTAAGGTGCCAGAGGCAGTGTTGATTTGTGCTGCTCTTTCCTAATTTGAGTTTACTGGAACCAGGCTTCAGCCTTAGAGGCTGGTGAAGTCTGCTCTCACCAAGCACATGTTATCCCCAGGCTGTCCTGGGTGGCTGTTTTGGCTCTTCATTGTCCCAGACTGCAGTTAATGATGAATGCTGTGATATCTTCTGGCTTCAGGCCACACCTCTTACACAGAACCAGCAAAGGGGTAGGAAACTTCAGCTTCTGGTGGCTGAGGAAGTTGCTTAAGAAAATGTGAGAAACCCCAAGTGCAGCTGACCTCACTACGTAAGAAAATGTTGTTGTGGGAAGGCAAGATAATCTCTGTGCCAGCATTGTGTCTGCTGGCACTTGGCTTTGCTAAGGGTCTGAATTACCAAATTCACTTTTCAGTTGAGAAGTTTAGAGGGTGCAGAACCTGCCCTTGTACAGAATAACAAGCTGTGTGTTCACAGTGCTGATGGAGGCCTGATACCAACTGGTATCTTGTATTACTCTGGAATATGAAGCCTTTATTTATATCTTAAAGATGAATAAAATGAGTCAGAGAACATGATATTAGTTAGCTTGGCAGCCTCAAACTGTAAATAAAGTGTATTTAGTTCAAATAAAAATCTGAATAATCCTGGAGACTAACACTTACATTTTATCCTAGAGTTGCTTGATGGGTTGAATTTAAATAGTGATAAAGAAAATGTTTAAGAGTACATTAGCAGCTAAAGGAGTCCTGAATTACTTCCAGTATCTTCTGCACTGGCATGTCTGCATCAACAAGAAACATCAGGTAACAGAGCTGGAAAAGTTGAGGAATTTTAAATGCAGAAAACACCCTGAATTATCATCACAATAACTGACAACATCTGCTTCAGAAAAGAACATTTTTGAACAGTGATAGGGAGTGAGCTGCCTTTCACAGCACACAGTTCAGTGAACCATGTTGACACCTCTCCATCATAGTCATTCCTGCCTTAAATTTCTTTTCCTTCAGAGTCTTCTCAGTTAAAAAGTGAAATATCGTGCTCCTCTTCAGAGACTTCACCAAGGAACTGAAAAGACCCCAAATTCTGTTTAAGGACCAAGGCTGCAGGAATGTGTAATACTGCATGAGTTTCTGCTTCTTTTTCCTTTGTTGAAAGCTGCTGGGGAAATTATTTTAAACAGAATGCTGGGATCTCTGCAGCCAGCCTGGGAGCACTTCTCTTTTTGGGCACATGATGATATTTTATCACCCACTGGTGACCAAATCAAGAGGATGCAGAGTTTCCAGGGGTGGACCCTGTGTGCTGGTACTGTCTGTGTTTCAAAATATCTACACAAAATTGTGGGGGAAAAAAGTAATGCAGGATGATTAGTAAAATATTGTATGTTGGTGGTATTGGGATCTTTAGTTTCAGTAGCCAAGTTATATTATTGCTCTAGTAATTAATTTATATTTATTTCTAGTTTTAGCTAATTTATAGTATGAAATTCTACAAGTGGCATGAAATATGTTCAGCCTCTTGCTGCTTTTTAGGGAGTCTTGTGTACTTTCCTGTTCCTTTGAGCTCTTTTAGACACAACTTCTAGTAATTTTTTAAAACACCAATATTCAGCTAATGTTACAGGCAGATCTTTCACTAGAGCCAGTGAATTATCACAGGATCTTGTCAGAGAGCTGGGAACAAGAGCTGGTTTGTGAGTGCATCACTGGCTGCAGACAGAAATACCAGAACTTAATTGAAATGGATTCTTCTGATTGGGACAGAGGAAGGAACTAAAAAGCTTTTGGTCATCTGGATTTCTCATGAGGCTGAAATAGGAACCAAATGTACTTTAAAACTGAATCCTAGAGAAATGCATTGGGCTCCATCCAGTTCAGGGCTCTGATTTTTGCAGTGTTGTGATTTAGTGCAGAGTTTATGCAATAATGGACTTTCCAAGCATCTTCAAGTTCAGCAGGGCCAGTTTTATGTGCTGATACATTTCCACATGCCAAATACTTGTCGTGTTTTTGGGAGCCTTGGCTGGTCTTGTACAACTTGGAAGCAAGTGAAGCTCTAAATGATGGATGGCAGATTTGCAGACTCACCAGTGCTCCAGCCTGAGATGAAATGCAGTTGGAGTTGCAAACACATGAAGTCATGGAGCCAGTGGGTCAGTGCTCTGAAAGAAGAGCAAATGTTTACAGTCTGGTTCCAGTCTGTTTTGTGTGCAAAACATCTGAGGTTTATAGAGATGCTGCCCAGAGTGTAAATAGTAACTTGGGAGGTGGCAGTTTCTCCTTGTTTTCATGGGATTTCTAGGGCTGTGTGTTCTGGGGCCTGGAGGATTGGTTTCATCAATGAAATCTGGAAATCTTCTGCACAGTATTGGTGTCTTTCCTGAAGTAAACTTTGTGGAAGAGGAGTTTGGCTTGTAAATACTTAGGGAGGGAGTAAAAAGACCTTTGAAGAAACAAAGTGCACCTGATCCTTGCTTTCATGGGTTAATTTCTGTTCAGGTTGTGGCAAACAGAAGCCTTTTTTTGGTTGAATGCTCTGGGTCTGTGGTGACAGTTCAGTGTTCCTCAGCCTGCCTCTGATCTCCAGAAGGGGCTGCAGCAACTTTGAGTTTGCTTCCTATCTGAAAACCTGGTGATCCCAGGACAAATCATGGAATCACAGAAAGGTTTGGGATGGAGGGACCTTAAAGCTCATCTTGTTCCTCCCCCACCTTCCACTGTCCCAGGGTGCTCCAAGCTCTGTCCAGCCTGGCCTTGGACATTCCAGGGATGGGCAGCCACAGCTTCTCTGGACACCCTGTGCCAGGGCCTCATAGGGAAGAATTTATTCACTCCAGGATTGATGCTCTGGACTCCTTTCATTGTTGGAAGGAGTTTCTAGAATCTTTCCCATCCTGGTTTCCAGGCAGTCTTTCAGAATTAGCAATACAAGAGCAGAATGCCTGGTGTGGAGAAACTGTAGTTTTGGAATGCTGTTTCCTACCTAGAAGCTGTAGTGAATTTGCATATTTTTGAGCAATTAAGAATCCAGCAATTAAATTCCACCAGGAGAGGAGAGGGATACCTAACTAAGAAAACTGAAATGGCTTTCTTCCCTCTTAGGGAAGTAATTGAAAACTGGAACAGTTTGCTCTGTGGTATACTGGTATGCAGATGAACTTCTTTTTAGAGTTTAATCATGTTTTAATTAATTTAATTGGAGTGGCATGGTATATATGCAAGTGTTTAAATGCTCTGCTGATGGAAGACAGTCTGAGTTGTGTGGGTCTGGCACTTTGAAGGGAGAGCACTGCTGGATTGGCTGCAAGAAGGAGCAGCAGCTGATGCTGGAGCCTTGTTGGGAGTGTTTAGTTCCAGGCTGGCTTGGTGACATCCTTCTGTCACTCTCAGGGCATGGCAGATGTCCCCAGGCTGCAGGTGCTGCAGGATGTCACAGTGCAGCCCTCAGGTCGGCGTGCTCTGTCTGCCTCCATTTGTTATCCACATTGGGAGAATTATGGATTAATTGGATTACACAGTAAATAGGGGATAAGAGATTAAAGGGATATTATTGGGTTAAACCCCTTCCTAACCCCCTTCACCTTTCTGTGTTAATGCTGTTATGCAAGATAAAAATGTCAGTCATGAAATAAACTTGCTGTGACTCCTCCCTTGGTGCTTTTGGAGTTGAACACCCTCCAGCCAGATCGATCCAGCTGCTGCAAACACAAATTCTGCTCTGCCACCACAAGGTTTTACAGAAGGTGGCTTCTGTGTGTCAGGACTTGAACCTTTCCTTTTTTTGGGACAGCCACTCAGGGGCAGGTTTCACTTCTACCCCGCGTGACGCAGTTGTGCTGGCTCTGAAAAGAGGCCAGGAGGGCTGAGAAGGGGAAATGGGTCTGTGCTCACAGGGCTGGGCTGGGCTCTGACGCAGCTGGGATGTGTATTGATCAGGGGCACTGTCCTCCTGCATCAGCAGCTGTGTCTGAACTCTCTGTTCTTGCAGAGAAACAGGAATTCATCTCAGTGTGCTGGATTTTATCTCTGGAAATGGGCAGATCAGGTGTAAATGACTGTTCAAATGGAGAGAAGGAAGCTGGGAGATGTGAGATGTGTAACACACACTGTCTGTGCTCCAGCCCTTGGAAGGCTGCTCCAGTCATGCTTCCACAGGCAGCAGGGCCATTTTCCAGCAGTTTGCCCTTGGGTTTTGGAGAGTTTGGGATTAGTTTGACATGGAGCAGTTGGCTGCTCTGCACATGGCCACAGTAATGCTCATGTGGGCATAAATGGGGACTGCTGGGCCTTGGCCGTAATTAACACTCAGAGAAAGGAAACCTCGAGCCGGGAAATGTGTTCTGTGATAGTTGCACACTCAAATATTTTGACCCCAGTTTGCAGTTTGGGAAATAAATATCTTACTGCTTACCTGGGCATTTTTCCCCAAATACCTTCAGCACTGTTATTAAAAAGTAGTTATTGTACATTCTCATTGGAAACTTCCAGCATGCTGCTAATTCTGCTTGAAGAGAGTGTTAAATCAAGTATTAGAGCATGGAGTGGCAATGCAGAAATAAATTGGTTCCCCTCACCTTAGGAGATACCAATCAAGCTGCTGGATTGCTGCAATAACAGTGAAAGTATATTTTTGAAGTTTAGTTCCTTGAGTAAACAGGTGGTAGGTGTGAATGTGGGGAAGTTTTGTCCTAGTCTATTGACTGGGGCATGTTTGAAAGAGGAATCCTCTTCAAAAAGCACTGGGAGGAGTGACTGGAAAGAGAAATTGTAGAAACCTGGAAGCTGTGAAAGAACCAAGATTGTTTCATTCAGCTCCAAGTCTGAGAGCAGCAAAAGAGAGCAAAGCAGTTAAATGTCTCAACATGAGACTTAGTTAAACGTGCTGGTCTGACAGTTGAGACAGTTGTGGATTTGAGCTCATTAATGTAATTGGGATATGCATTCATGGCATAAATATATCATCTGGATCACCTCCCTCCTTTGTGTCATGCTGCAGATATTCCCTGTTTGGGTGGAGGAGGTGGTGCCCTCTCATCTCCCCTCCGCTGGGAATGTGCATTGACTGAGTTGACTGCAATGTTTCTCCATTCATTATCCCTCTGTTTATTACTGTCATTTCAGAAGACATCTGCTAAAACTTCAGGGCCAGCAGTATTGATTTGTAGTCAGTCTTCCTTTAAATCAGCTTAGGGTGGGGTGGCAAGGAAAAAAAAAAGATTGTTAGAGATTCTTCCCTTTGCCAAAATCCTCAGCCATGGATTTTCCTGGATTAAGCCCCCAACAGAAAAACACCCTGTACATAATTAAATGTGTGCTCTAAGCATTACTGGGGTGCTGGAAAGTGCAGAATTTTCAGACTCTGCTTATTTCTCCATCATCTTCCTTCAAGCTGATTCTCCAGTTTTATGGATGGTTTGGTTTGGGTATTTAGGCGTGTACACACCAGCCTAAAAACACTGCAGTTGCCTGTTCTTATTCTAAACCAGGCTTGTAAAAAAGCTTATTTATGGTGCTGTTTTTGTTTCTTGTGTTCATGTGGGTTTTTAATTAAATAAAATAGGAAATATTTGTTTCTCTTTCTCAGGAATTTCAAGTAAGGTCAGGAGGAGAAAATGTTTGGTGATTCTTAAAGTTGTAACATAGAGCTACTAAGTTATATCTCCTATTTTCTTAAAATATCTGATTTATTATTTCAGATACTTAATAAGCCTTGTCAGTTCAGTATGTTCCACTGAACTTGCAGCCAAACCTAGATGGTTTGATAAATTGTTTCTTTCTTTAAACCTTGTGATGACTAAATCTTTATTAGATGCTTTTTCCTCTATCTCTTTTTTCTTTTTTAAGCAGTTGCTAGTGGAAAAAATGCTGTGTCCCTGATCCCCTTGAAGAGCTGAAAAGCCATTTGGTTATGCTAAGGTTTCAACAAATCATATTTAGATTGCTGACATTGTTTGCATGGAAACCAAATAAATTGGTGCTTCCTGGGTTTAAAAGATGTGTTCATCTGGTGTGTATTTCATGTAGGGTTTTTGGTTTTTTTTCTTCCCTCCCTCAGGAATATTTTTATGCTTGAGGCAGTAAGCAGACAGTGATCTTTGTGCTGTGTTTTGCTTGTAAAAGATACCTGCTTATAAAAAATGATGCTCTGGTTTACTGCAGGTGACCACACCAGCAGGTGTTGGCCTACACCTACACCTACAACTCTGCTGCAACCATGTCTTTGTAAAATGTAACCATGTCTTTGTAAAAAGAATGAATTACAAAGCTGGAGATACTTCATTTAACAAGTAATTCAATTCAGAGTTGTAGGGGAAGCCGCTGTAATGTCAGGCACCCTGGTAGGAGTAAGATTTCAGTGTTTTCTTGGACATTCATGGTGAGGGGACTTGGCTCTCTCAGGGAGGGTCACAAGGCTCCAGGAGGCTCAGGCTGATTTGACTCAAACCTTTCTGAAAATGGAAGAGTTGACAGTTATGAATAAAGTTACTTAACAGTCAACTTCCTGTGGTTGACATGCATTTCTGAATCAGGAGGAGGCTGAAGGGCCACAGCTGAGATGTGTGTATTCCATCTGAACAAAAAAGGGCATCTTTCTCAAGCAATCCAAAAGGCCTGCTTAATAGTTAATTAATAAGATTTAATTAATAAAGATTAGTTAAAATCTTTATTCGTAAAGTTTAAAAAAATAAAAATTTTAATAAAATTAATATAGTTTAAAATGAATATAATTTTGATATAAATGATAAGGTTTAAAACAGCCAAAGCACCTCCTGTAGCACCAGAAGGTCCCTGAAGCTGATGTGGGGTTGTTCATTCTGCTGTATTGGGGTGTGCTCAGGAAGTTTGCTTTGTTGCAGTAGCTCAGTATTCATTTGAGATGGGAGCCCAAGCCTGTACTGGCATTTTTGGGCTGTGATTGAAGTGCAGGAGAGGGCAGGGGTTGGATTTGGATCCTTGGTGTGGTCCCTGCAGTGTCACTGCTGGCCTCAGAGATCTGCATTTCCAAACTGCTCCAGTGCACTGAGCACTTCAAAGGGTTCATCTGCATTTTAACAAGGAGTTTCACCTGTGGCTGCTTCAGGACTGTTACCCAGAGCCATGGGACAGTGTGGGGGGACACCTGGCACTGTCCCAGCCTGGGCCCAGCCCTGCCCAACCTGGCCTTGAATGTTCCAGGGCTGCAGCATCCACAGCTCTGGGCAGCCTCTGCCAGTGTCACAGAATCCTCCAAGTAAAGAATTTCTTCCTGATAACCAATTTAAACCTGCTTTGTGTCAGTGTGAAGCCATTCCCCCTTGTCCTCACTCCAGACCCTTGTAAATAGTTTTTCCATCTTTCCTGTATATTCCCTTCAGCTACTGAAGGCCACAGTTAAGTGACCCCAAAGTCTTCCCTTTTCCAGGCTGAACATTCCCAGTTCTCTCAGCCTGTCCTGGTAGGAGAGGTGCTCCATGTCTGGAATCAGCTTGGTGGCCTCCTCTGGACTCCCTCCAGCAGGTCAAGGTCCTTCCTGTGCTGGGGGCATCACTGTATTTTTAGCTAATCTTGAAATTTCCGTCCCATGTCCTCACAGAACGTGGGTGTGAACACAGCAGGAGTGTAATGGAGAACTGGGGGGGGTTGAATGGGGGCAGATCCTTCAGTTGCTCATTTCTGTCCAGATTTTGCCTTTGCTGTAGCTCCTTTGTGGCATGACACCACAGATGGATTGCTGAGCAGCCACGTGGCAGGGCTGGACATGGTGAGCCACACTGGCCTTCGTGGGACACAGTGGGGAAACCCAGTTTCTTTTTTCCACTCATTTTGGGTAAACCAGAGAGTTTACAGTTTGTCAGAAGGGAAATTTTAGGTGACAGCTGTTGAATACAGCTATTTAAATATGGTCACTGTCACAGATTTACTGAGTGGGAGCTGGTTCTCTATCTACCAAAAAAAAAGCAGCCTAACACAGAAGCTGTCTTTGGGCCTTTTGTTGTACAGGGATGTGAATGGATCCTTTTCTAACTGATTTTTAAAAATAGGTGTCATTAAGGCTTTCCTCAGTTGTTGTGTGCTGAGTTTTTCAGTGTTTCTCTTCATTATTGGATAAAATAAAAAACTTCACCCTTTGGGAAGGGATTGAAGCTTGGCTGCTTTGTAATGCTGCCTCTTTGAAACTTGTTTAAGTGGGTCAAAACTCTCTGGTTCTCCAGCAGTGCATTCTGATAACAATCTGTTCAGTGAGGTAGTTTGCTGTTCAATAGTGTCTGTGGTTAGCAGAGCTCAGCCTGCTGATAGCAACATGTCCAGGACAGACAGAAAATTGCCACTGCTCAGGGCCCTGGGTTGTGCTCTGTGGTATGGATGGGCTGGAGTGGGGTGGAAAAAGATGAGTTTGAAGCTGTTGTAGGTTTTTAATTGGTGTGCAGATTGGTGAAAAACAGTGAATGAACTACTTTTCTCCTTGGTTACAGAGGTGAGTCATGTCCACATCACTTGCTGTCTGAACAGATTTTTATGAGGGGAGAGCCCAAGCAGCTGAGGCCGTGGTGTGGAGGAGGGAAGCTGGAATGTCTCTGCTAAATGAGCTGTCTTCTGTTGTAACTGATGGATTTAATAGCTCAGTCTCTGCAGTCTCAGCATGGCCACCTGGATGTTTGTCTGCCATGGACTCCCATAGTGCCAGCCTGGAAGTGGGGTTGGCATCTCACTGTTCCCTGGCAGTGGCTCTGCAGTGTCTCTGTCACTGCAGGCCTATGCATTTTGCATCTGTGATTTCAGGAAATCCCCTCTTTGGAAAGCTGCTTGTGGGGATGTTTTGTGACCTTTCCAGGCTGTGGTTTGCTTGTCTGCTCCAACTTTTCAATCTGTTGCAGTAGCTGCAAGCCCTGGGACCTAAAGGAGGTGTAGTAACTTCCACATTAAGTGCAGAGTTAATGGTTCTTTGGGGAGTAAGTATTGCTGTAAGTCGTATAAAAAAGCTGTCTAGGATTAAAATGCAGGCTTAGATGCACACACACACAAATCCAGCCTCTGAGGCCCAGGTATTCCAGAATAAATACCTGCACTTACTGACTCTGAAATCTGCCTGGTTGGTATGTAGCCAGCCCTGTGGGGAAGGGAAGGTTGCCAGCTCCTGTTGGCACCTAAAAAAGAAATTAAATCTGGCCTTAAATTTTATTTTGCCTTAGTATTTGGCTACAGACAGTGGTTTTAGCACTTGGAAGGCCAGAATTCTGATCTCCTCCTTGGGCAGCTTGATGGATTCGTGCATCAGGGTTGTTCATTTTCTGTGAAATAGGAATGCTCTTCCCTGTACACCTTCCTGAGAGGATTGAGGCTAGAACAGATGCTGGAAAAGATACAGCACTTGCTGCTGTGTGCTACTAAACTGGTGTTCCTGCTGCAGTTTGTCACTGCAGAGAAAATCAGGACAGCTGAGCAGACCAGAGGTGAATTGAGGTGTTAGAGGTGTGTTGGGCTCTCCCTGCAGGTGTGTCGAGCACGAGGCAAGTTCCAACCAGAGTCCCACTCTTGCCTCATTAAAGGTTGATGTTCAGATTGCACACTTGAAGGTGTGGTATCTAACCTGTGTTATGTAACTGATTTTAGTGCCTAGAAAACGTGCAAAGGTGCCTTGCTGATGTGTCTGCCAGAACCCTTTCTGGCCTCTTGTTTACCCTGCTCTGCTCAGGGTAGATGCTTAGGTGACATAGGTGAATGGTGGGGTTTATACTCCCCCTAGATCAGTTTGCAGAGTTCACTTTGAAGCAGGGGAAGTCATTATCAGGGTGTAGCTGCTGTCCTAATTCATTGTCTGGATTAGGTGTAGTCAGCCCAGCCTCAGATGCTGCTTGATTTTGTCATCAAGAAAGCTCAGTCTGAATTCCTGCTCTTGCACCTGCAGAGTGAAAATACAGGTGGTTTCTTTTCTGCACTTACTGTAAAATGCATAAGTTACAGCTGGTCATTAAGAGCTTCCAAAAGGCAGCAGATCTGTGCTTCTGGGAGGATGCTGAGAACCTTAGAAAGGTGCTGTCCTCTGCAGTGAATTCCATCAGTGCATTCCTATTGCAAGTGAACTCGGGTGCAACATGGAAGAATTCCTCCTTAATCCCTCCTAACTCCCTGATGGAGTTCTGCAGGGTTGGCTGTGGTTCAGTTTTACCATGAAAAAATCATTAGTTCCACATTACTGGAGGGATTAAAAGCTGCAGTCACCCTTTGCCAGGACAGGAATGACTTGAATCCAGAAGATAAAGCTGGAGGGTGAATGTGATCTCATGCTCAGCAGCCTGGAGCTGTGCTCCTCACTCACAGTGAGATGTTCTGCTCCAGCTTGGTGTCTGATGGGAAACTTGAGTAAAATGCTTTGTCTGTTGTAGTTTCTCATCCTGTGTTCTCATCACTCACTGTGCTCCAGGGAAGTACCTGTGGGAATGAAATGTGGCACTGCAGTGTAAATGAACTTTTCTCTGCTGATTAATCCCTGTACCTGAATGCCTGTGTGTGCACACTGCAAAGCCTCAGAGGAATTGAAGGTTTCTTTTCATAACGAAGGTGTGGCTGCTTCATTGATGCTCCCTGTGGATAACACTTGGATTTATTTATCAAGTCTAAACTTGGAAAGAATGTGACTATTATAAATGTGCCTTTTATGCTTTCAAGCTTAAATATTAACTGGTCTAAGAATAAATCATCGGTTGTGTTCTTAGGATAGCTGCTTTTAAGAATGGCAGTGATTAAAGCTTACAATGCCTAAATGTAGGTTTCAATAAATTATCTGGACTTCAGAATGTAAACTCTTGGGATCAAGGATGTCACTTATTTAAATAACTGTTTGATTTGTTTTTAGGGGGAATCTGTAAAGTATTTCTTGGACAACTTGGATAAACTTGGAGAACAAGTAAGTCCTTTTTTATTTTTCTTTCCAGTCTTGAGTTTTAAGTAGTCTTTGTGATCTCTGGGTTTTAAATAGATGAAATGTAATTAGTGTCTACTCCAATAACTTTATCTTTAGTTCACTTGGGCTGTCGCAGTATCTCAGTTCATCACTGACATGTCAAAAACACAGGGCAGTGCAAGGGCTAGGAGACTTTCTGGAAATAAACCTTCTGTCAGAATTGAACAAAAAACAAGTTTAAAATGCTGGGCCAGGCAGGAGACTGTTAAAGTAGCTTTTCAACACTAAATAACATCCAAAAACGACTGGGTTTGGGGTTATGTGTCCAGTCAGGAACTCTGAGTTAAATCAGTCACAGGTCAGTGGTACCTTCCAGTGATACCTACTCTGACATAAACTCAGTAAAGAATAAAGTCTGTTTTCTCTGGAGAAACACCTGAAATCTCTGTAGAGCACTTTTTTTATAGAACTGTTAATTAGCACTTGAATAATGAAGGTATCTGCTGATGCTCATCAGTTGTGGATTGCAGGAATGGCATGTGGAAAAACTGCCTTTAAAACAAGAGTTTTAATATTGTGCTTGAACTCTGTGGGGAGGCAGTTTCTCCATGGTCATTCCCAGCTGATGGTAACAAATAAAGGCATCCAAACCACTTGAGTGAAACCCTGTTACATCATGCTTCATTTCAGTTTTCTTTTTAACAGATTAAATTTTAAGCCAGACTATTTTTCTGCTTTGAAAAAAGCAGAAAATTGTTCTAACTAAAGCACTGGTGGTCATTGTGGTCAGTGATGATCACCCAGAACTCTGCCTTGAGACCTCCAGCATTTGGTCTCTGAGTTTGGATTCCTGCTCTGATGAACTGCTGAACTCAGCCAATGGTGGATTTCTCATGGTCTTTGAATCCAGTGCTTTGAAGTTTCACAGGGCTTGGATTTTTCCTCAGCAATATTGGATAGAGTTTTGCAGCTCCATTTCAGAGTTCTTCATGGAGAAACTCTGGTCCCTTCTTTGATTAAAGTGTGAAACTTAGTCAGTAGTTGGGTTTTTTGATATTTTTATACATAAACTCACTGACTGCAGGTCTGATGTTGCTGTGGGAGGGCTGTGAATTGCAGCTTTCCTGGCTTCAAGTTGGACCAAATGGTGTTGAGAATCAGAGGGACTCATCAGGATCTGCTGTTGTAAAAATGTTAAGTCTTTGAGGAAAAAAGCACTAGCTCAGTTTTGTCAGTGAAAGATTTGATAGGTTCTTCTGGTTTATTCTTATCTATGTGCAAGATTGTCTAATGATTGTTTCCCCAAACTGTAAATAAAAGTGTTTGTTCTTATCTGATGCAACTGGGCTGACTTGCAACTAAATTGCTTATAAACACAAAGATCTGCAACTCACGTGCCTCTTGCCAACAGGGAGCTGATAACAGCACTGAGGGAAAGGAACTCAGTGTTCAGATTTAATCAGATCAGCAAAATGAGGAGTATCTGACAGGCAGACATGCGTGGGATCTCCTGGATTCCTTGCAACTGTGTGTTGCTGTTTCAACTGCCAGTGCAGACTGTGTGTATCCAAAATACCTCACAGAGAGACTTGGCTTTCCACCTTGTGACTGGATCTTAGTCATGCCTTAAATTGTAATTTGAACTAGGCAAACAGTGATGTGGTAGCCAAAAGAGCTGCTGATAAGCAAAGGAACTCCTCTAGAAGCAGCAGACTGAAGTGGATTTGAGGAAAGGAGATAGGAGGAAAGCACATGTTCCAAATCACTATCAACGTGAGGATGCTTGAGGGGAAAAACCATTTCTTGACAATGGCAAAACATTGAAAGAACTTGGAAAATAATACTCAGTGCCATGCAAGGGAAATACTCAGCTGATGCTGCAGTCTTCAGCCATGGAGAGTGGGATGAGCACTGAGAAAGCGGCAAGCTGCTTGTGTTCCAAGGAGCTGGGCATGAGGGAGAAAACATAACTGTCCTTCAGAAAGAGAACTGAAATACTGGGAGGCTTCCTGGGAGTGGTTCTGTTTGATCTCCTGGAGCCAGATGGTGGCTGGATACCAGCACTGAGCTCACAGAGCCCTCATTTGCTGCCTGTTGGATCACAATATCCAGGGTAAAACATGGAATGGTTGGGGTTGGAAGGGGCTCTGAAGAGACCCAGTTCCATGGCAGGACTTCTGTGCGTGTAGAATTAGAAGGCACTTGAAAGGATTCTCTTTGTGGCTGCAAGTGTGGAAGGAATTTTCAATGAGTAATGGTACTCATAGAGGGAATTTGTCAGGAATTCTGGGGATAAGCTCCTTGTTCTTAAAAGCTTTACTGAATAAACATTACAGGGCAACTCCCTGGAGAGTTTGCTTTGTGCCCTTGTTTCAATATTGAAGGTGCATGTGGCTTTCCCTATTATATTAGTTGGTTTTGTTTACATAATTTAGTAATTCCAGTCACTCCTGAGCTTTCCTGAGACTTTCTGGTTTTGTTCTGAGAATTGAGGCTAACTTCCTGAAAAACAAAGGAATGTGCATTCCCATTTGGAAGCTGGAATGAGTGTTGAACCTGTGACACTCTTCCCTACTTGTTGACAGTCAGCTTTGCTCCAAATCCCTTCACATGTGCCCAGTGACATTTCATACAGTCCCTGCACTGCTTTTGCTGCTTGTTTTCCTCTCTATAATTTCAGTAGAAAAGACCCAAGATACATTTAACAAAGGCAGAAGTCTTATTATTACCCTTTAAAGTTGTTCATTAATCAGACAAGGGCGTGTCAGCACCTCTTCTGGCCAGTCTGGAGGGAACTTGGTGTTGCTTTAGCAGTTCTCCTCCCCTCCAGATTTTGGTGCTGTGGCGTTTGGATGTGGAACTGCAGCAGCAAAGGCTGCAGGGTGGGGAGCCTGTGCTTTGTAATTGGTGCCATGATAAAAATCACTGCCTTAGTCATGGGCAGCTCAGGAAAAGGAGCCAGAGTTCAGACAAAGCCTTCTCTCTCTAGTTTCACTTTGGAACTTCCAGGGCAAAGCAAAGTGATCCTGGAGTTTTTGGAATGTTGCACTCACTTTGTGATTTTTAGATTTTATTTTTGTGGTTTGAACTTGCCCAGCTGCCTTAAACCTGGGATAAAAGTTCTGAAATAGCCATGGTGCTGTGTTCCCCCACCCAGCTGACTGGTTGAATCAGACTTTCTGAACTATGGTCTCACACATCTTTATAAAAGCTCCAAGTGTGGGAACTGGCACTGTCAAAGGAAATCATAGATCATTCACTTTTAAAGAAGAGACTGTAATTCTAAAACCTAAATTGCTCTCTGAAATGGTGAGAAATGCTGGAAAAATGTGAGGAAGAGTTTCCATAACAAGTGAACAACAAGGTTTTAGAGTCCAGCACAGGCAGCTGTGTGGTAGAGATGCACTTTGCAGATAACAGAAAGACTTGGCCCGTAGACAAAAGTGTAATTCTAGGAATGAAGAAATCCCCAATCTGAGTGTTGAATTTCATGCTGTCAAAAGCTGACTAGTAAGAATTCCTCTTCCTGGAGCATCTGCATCCATTGATGATGCTCATGCAACAATTAAAAAAACAGTCTCTTGAATTCCTCTTAAATTCTGTGGAAAGGTGGGCTGCAGAACTGCAGGATAGAGCTGTCTGTGCCCCCCGGGCTGGAAAGGCCCTGCTGTCCCCAGCTCTCAGTTTCTTCTCACTGCACAGTAAATTTTGGGCAAAGTCAGGCAGTGTGAGCTCACCAGTGTGCACTGATCCAGCAGGATGCAAAGATGCATGGCCCAAACACAGGAAGTTGCTTAGGTTTTAGTTTTCAGGCATAATTGATTGCTTTCAAGTTATTTAGTGGAGCAGCTGGTTTGTTTCTGGGAGCAGTCATGCACTTTGCAGGAGAGCACGGGAGGATTGGAGAGCCCACAGCTGGCCTGGGATATCCCATAGTTACTGGTTTGAGAACCAGTTGCTTGTCCCACAGTTGCTTGTCCCACAGTTGCTTGTCCCACAGTTGCTTGTCCCACAGTTGCTTGTCCCACAGTTGCTTGTCCCACA
>JBBMKD010000054.1:2526014-2537506 GCA_037834095.1 Argya squamiceps | reverse complement strand
GTTACTTGTCCCATAGTTACTCGTTTTAGAACCCATTTGGTGCATTGTGGTGTTGGCAGCCAGTGCTGTGGGAAGAGAATCAAGCATGAAGTGATCCAGAATGAGGGAAACTGGCATGAGGAATTCTGGTTCACCTCTGAGGTTGGTTAGGGAAAAAAAAAAGCTGAAGTTCTTAGGGGTACATGTTGTGATTTAATTTTGGGTGTGTTTCCTGCTTTAGTCTCCACCTCTTTCCCAAAAGCTCCAATATTAGCACGGAAATCCACATCCATACCTTTTTCTGGAAAACCTTGTCCCGTTCTTGTGCAAGCTGCTCTCTCCACTGCCACGATCATACCCTAATCCAAAACCTCTCCTTATTTGTGCAGGATTACCTCCCCTCTCAGCAAGACATCCTGCTGGCACGACGGCCCACTAAGGGCATTCACGAGTACGACTTTGAGATCAAAAACGTCCCCTTCAAGATGGTGGATGTCGGGGGGCAGAGGTCGGAGCGGAAGCGATGGTTTGAGTGCTTCGACAGCGTCACGTCCATCCTGTTCCTGGTCTCCTCCAGCGAGTTTGACCAGGTGCTGATGGAGGACAGGCAGACAAACCGCCTCACCGAGTCCCTGAACATTTTTGAGACCATTGTCAACAACCGGGTGTTCAGCAACGTCTCCATCATCCTCTTCTTAAACAAGACGGACTTGCTCGAGGAGAAAGTACAGAAAGTCAGCATCAAAGACTATTTCCCAGAGTTTGAAGGGGATCCCCACTGCTTAACAGATGTGCAGAAATTCCTGGTGGATTGTTTTCGCACGAAACGCCGGGACCAGCAGCAGAAGCCCCTGTACCACCACTTCACCACTGCTATTAACACAGAGAACATCCGGCTAGTGTTCCGTGATGTCAAGGATACCATCCTGCACGACAACCTCAAGCAGCTGATGTTACAGTGATGGGCAGAAAGACTGGTTTATTTTCAGTAACTCTTGTGTGTTGTTGTTTTTGGTTTTGTTTTTTTTTTTTTTTTAACTAGAAGTTTACAGCAGGAGTAGAGAAATCCAGATCCTGTCTCAGACTTCTTGATATGTGGCTAAAAGCTGCTGCTGAACACGTTACTGCCAATTTCTGCAGACATTCAGGCTTAATCTCTTCCCAGTGTAGCTTCAAGTTGACCCAAGTTATAATTTTATAGCAGAGCTATGGCTAAGTTACCTGTAAAGTGGTAAATTTGACCTTTTACAAACGTGTGTATTATCCTAGAAAATCCAGAATTCCAAGTTGGAACTTCAATGAAATTGTTGCAATTATTAGACTGTGGCAGTAATTTAAGGTGGGAGGGGGGAGAGAGAAGCTTTTCACACCTAACTTCAATGTAAAGACTGTGATACCATAGCTGACTTATGATTTCTCAGGTCTGTTTTTGGTTAGAAATCCCATCAAATCCCTTGCTGGAATCACCTCTTGGAAGCGCTGGTTCCTGGGTGTGACATACTTCCTATTTAAATACAAATCATGGCTTTGGGCTGGAATAGGAGATGCTTTAAAAATACTTCAGATCAGGAGTTTCAGACATCTCTGTCAGGAGGTGCTGAGTCCAGTGAGGAGGGATTAGTGGTTGGCACAGTACACAGAGTCACTCCAGAGGCCTCCACAGGTCCTGGAGCCATGGCAAAGCACAGAGCACTCTGATCAATCCTCCTGGCACTGGTGTGGGCAGGGGGGAGCAAGCTCAGCTTGTGTGTTTTTATCTTCACTGAGCAGGTGTTCCTGTGGGTCACCTGCTCTGGAAGAGCTTTAACTTAGCACTGGTTTATTTGAACTCCCTGCCTCCTTCCCAGGTCCCTCCTCTGAGCCAAGGAGCGTTTGGTGATGGAGAGAAGGACTTGCAAACCTAAGTGCCTCCTTGTGTCCTGTCCTCCTCTGGCATTTTCAGTGGCCTTATGAATTCCCAGCAGAGGCCTTGTGTAGCTGACACCGTGCAGATGAATGTTTTCTTCTGAAAAGATTAAAGACCATTTCCCAGCAGAACGTGCTTCAGCTGCTGAGGTTCTTTTTGACACTTTCCAGTTGGCTCTAAGCAATCCTAAGTGTACTTGAGCTAAAGAGGTTGCACAGCATCTTCCAGAGTGCTGCTTGTGACTGTTTTACCCAAAGTCCTTGTGCAGTTCTGTTTGATTTTCTTATGGGGAGTTGTTAGTGTTGCCATGTGATTAAAAAAAGAAATTATGATAATAATGAAGAATAGTGAAAATAAAGCACACTGCAAAAAGAGAGTGAGTTTGTGATATAAAAATCAATGTCCCTACCACGTTTCCCCCA
Organism: Argya squamiceps; assembly: GCA_037834095.1. Lineage (NCBI taxonomy): Eukaryota > Metazoa > Chordata > Aves > Passeriformes > Leiothrichidae > Argya > Argya squamiceps. Next base: position 2,535,199 of record JBBMKD010000054.1, on the reverse strand, counting down.
GGCTGTAGGGTGGTGTGGGCAGTTCAGCTGCCACTCTGCCCCTTGGAATTGGCCAATTCCTGTGGATCATGCTGGTGGCCAATCCTTGAATCCATTTTTATTCTCATCCCACGAGCTGGGGGTGGCATGAGGGCTGTCACTGCTGGGAGCAGTGGCCCTGCCAGGACATAGGAAAGCTGCCTGTCTCCTGAACTTAGCCTTTACTTACTGTGATTGTAAGTTGTATTAACATCTCTGTACCTCGTTCTCCTGGCAGTAGAAGGGGAATAGTGTATTTTTATTTAGTTAGGTGCTTTGAAAGACCTCTATTTTTTTATATCATCCAGTCATAGGTTAGTCTGCAATTCTGGCCATCAGGCACTGTTTGGGGAGGAAAGAATTGTGAAAAGAGCTTGGGAGAAGTCACAGTGCAGAGTCTAAACATAATCCCAAAGTCTGGATGCAGCACTGATGTCAGGAGGGTTAATAGACTCTTGGATGGGGATATTTAATGTGGATTTTGCCTCTACTGGAAATGGATTATTTCTGATTTGGTGTGTTCAGGTTATATGTGAGCAATTCAAGGAGGAGGATGAAGCAGAGACCTCAGGAAAGGCTGGCAAGGCTCTTTTCAAGGACTGAACAACACACCTGTGATGGGAACAGAACTTCTCCTTTGGGCTATAAATGCTCCATGAGCAGACACAAACCTCTGGTGGCCTCCAAGCCCAGTCTTGGAAAGCAGAAAACAAATCCATACCCTTGGTTCTCAACAGGAGGAGGAGTTGGGCTGGTTTTTCTTTTGCTGACAGTTGTCTGAACAAGTGTCTTTTAAAAACAGAGACTTCTCTCTGATTAAAACAGTTGATTTGGAGAGGTCTGCAGTAGGTGCTTTGGAGGGTGTCAGACCAGATGATTGCAGAAAAGACTAAAGACTGGTGGTGGATGATAGGGTGAGTACCAGGGATTTGTCTAAACGAATTGATGTGAAGTGTTGATGATTTTTTTTGTCAATGGAACTGTTAATTTACTGAAGATCCTCAACACTGGTGTCAGTCTGAGGATGTAGCCAGGATCAGCAAGGCACTGGGCACTTCTGACCTTGGCTAAAGTGGGGAAATCCTCAGCAGCTTCTCCCCAGACCCACCACAAAAATCCCTGTTCTGGATCCTTTCAGATCACTCTCCTGTGACCCGAGGGCCTGTCAGAGAGCGAGGGGGGGCAGTGCTGGGTCACTTGTAGGCCCTGCTAGATAAAGCACTATATGAATCTCAGGCAGAAATGAATTGTTTTAATGAAATAGCTGAGTCAAATCACTCTGGTTTCCCACTCCCAGTTGGTGAGAGGGGTGAGGCAGCACCCCTGGATGTTCCTGTTTACATGGTCCCTGTGTTATCCTACAGCCAAAACCCCCAAATCAACTCCCTTGTCCATCTTCATCAGCTCCCTGAATGGAGCACACCTTGGACTGTTGCATTTCCTGTTAGCTTTGTTTCTAAATATCATTTGTTTCTAGCAGGACTTAAATCTGGTACAGGAGCTGAAGGGTTGATGCTGTGAACAGGCTGAGTTTTACCCTGAAACCACCAGAATTACAGTTTGCTGATGAGAGTGAAGCTTCATGGAAAGCAGTCTGTGGTACAAGCTTGGGATGTATTCCTAGTGAAGGTGGGAAAGCAGATAGAAAGTGAAGTGTCCCAGAAAATCAAGTTTCCCAAAATTCCTTAGTTCTCTTTGCTGGAGTGAGCTGTGTTCTAAAGATCACTGACTGTATGGAGATAAACCACTGTCCTGTCCAAGCTCTACTTGAAGGTGAAATTGGTGTTTTAGTGACTGTTCCCTGCTGCAGTGTTCAGCTGAGATGATTGATACCTAAAAAACTGTGGCTGTTCATCAGGGCTTTAAAAATATTACTGATTTCTTTTTTCTATATATTGTATGTGGGAGCATAAGCCATCAGTTTGTGTGAAACTTCAGCTTTCTTCTAGAATAACTGCTCTTAAAAAAAGCAAAAAAAAAAGAAGTCAAGTTGATCTCCAAGGCTGTTTATGGGGCTGTTGTTTGTGAGTAGCTTTAAATTCAGCATTTATCCAGCAGAGTGCTGGGTGGGTGGGGGGATGTTCCCTGTTCCTGGTGGATCCCAACCTGAGCTGTCCCTCATTGCCACAAACACCCTCCTTGGCACTTCCTCTTCCAGGACACTTCCACAAGGTTCATTTCCCAGCACCACTCCTGTTCCACACCCTGGGGAGATCTCCTGCCCTGCAAACCGTTCACCAGTTCACTTTACAGGTCTTTGTCTCTCTGATGGTACCATTAACGTAGTTTTTAATTACACAGCATTGCAATACCAGTGCCATTTTGCAATTTCTTTGCGTTGTACTTGAAGATAAATTGAATTGCAGACTATTTAAAACTGCTTTCCTGCGCTTTCAGTAGCAGTGAGAGCTTACCTTATGTGAAGCCTTTGTGTAAAAATATATTTTATAACAACCTCATAGATCTTTAATGAAACCAAGATTTGTATTAGCTTTGTATAAATGTTTGTGGCTTACAATTTTATATGTTTAACTTTTTATAAACTTTCCAGGGACTACTTTTTATTGTAAATTTTTTTTTCCTCTCCTCGCTTTAGTTTAAGATTGGCAATAAATTATTTCTAAGGGAGGTCTCAGAAGACAAAGCATCACTTCTTTTTTATAAAACAGTTAACTCATAGTTTCAAACCTCTTACACTTGCTTGTATATTTGCTCTGTACATACCCTCCAAAAGCATTGCCTTTCAGCTATTAATATTTGCCTTGTGTACAAAAATTACTGACGATGAATAAACATATACAGCCTCATGTTGCTGTGATGAAATCCTTTTTTTCTGTTTAAAAATGAGCAGAGGCAGCCAGCTGACTCTTGGTTGGTTGGCAAAGCCCGGCTGGTTTGCTCCTGCAAACACATCTTGTGTTTCAAATAAAATATGTAACAGAGTCAAACAAACTCTGCTCAAAAGGCTCCTCCAGCTTCTGCTCAGCCTGAAGACTTTGTCCCCAGCAGGGAGGCACCAGGAAATTGCTGACTTGCACTTGACAGCCAGTTTTGTGCTCAATGTTTAAAATATTGATGGTACTCGGGTGTGTTCTGTGACAAACCTCTATGAATTATGGATCTTGAGATAGCAGAGTTGATTTTGGGGGTTTTTTTAGTTCTTTTTGGCTAAGCCAGCCTCTGCCTCCTGGAGAAGAGGCTCACTGGCTGCAGTGTGAAGCAGGATTTTGCAGCAAAACATTGATTTCTCATCAGTTTCTCTAGGTCTGAAATGCTTCATTTTCCACAGGAGCCCTTGGGTTTGGCTGGCACGCTGTGGACATGAAATTCTCAGAAATACTCAGCCCAGGTCATCCTTGTTTATGGAGTTCCAGCCCAGCATTAGTGCTGGGGCTGCTGACAGGAGCTGCAGGAATTCTCAGTGTGGGTGGTGGTGTGGGTGGGTTGAAGCCTGGATGCTCTCAGAGCCACCTCTGAGCACTGAAACAAGTTCAAAACCTGCCAGGTGCCCTGGAACTCGGCTCTGATAGGTCCTGCCTATCCCCTTTTCACTCTGGAAAAGTCACACCAGCTGAACACTGTCATGTCCCTCTGACTTTGAAATCCATGGTTGTGGTGTTGTGGTTTTTTGGTGGTTTTTTTTGTTTTGTTTTGGTTTGGTTTTTTTTGTTTTGTTTTTGTTTTGTTTTGTGTTTTTTGGGGGGTTTTTTGGGTTTTTTGGTGTGTTTTTTTTGTTTGTTGTTTTGTTTTGTTTTGTTTTTTGTATCCTATTTCCTGAGATGCCACTTGAGGAGTTAAACCAAACCCATCTAGAACTCAGCTTGACAAGTCGTGTTTGTTGGGTTTTATAATCCAGATATCACAAGTGTGATTGCATCACTTTCACCTGGGTTCTGGTGAAGCTTTTGGGGATTAAAGCCTTGAGCAAACTGGTGGACTGGAATGTGTCCCTGCCCCTGGCAGGGGGTTGGAACTGGATGAGCTTTAAGGTCCCTTCTGACTCAAACCACTCCATGATTCTAGGATGATTCTATGAAATAATTAATAACATATAAATAATAATTTCCTCTGAGGAATGGGTTTAGTGGTGTTGGGCCATCCTGGGCTCTGATCACATCACCCCACTGCTGTGCTGGGGGCCGAAGTGATGGGAAGAGCAGAAATGGGAAAAGGAACACCTTCCAGGATTTATTTCCGGGAGCAAGTGGAGTTTCTTCACCTTTGCAACACTCTTGATTTACTGAAACACCTCGTTGCAGTGCTGGATGTAGGCTGGGTGTTCAAGCCTCTTCCTTCCTGTTAAAGTAACCGGGTGATTGCACAATAACTGCCAGGAGGGATTAAAAATGCCATGGGGCTGTGCCCGGAGTGTCCCTGGTGTCCCCTGGCAGCAGGAGGCGGTTCAGAGCCGACCTTGCCCCGTTCCTTGCGGGGAGCAGAGGTGACCAGGGGAGGGCAAAGTGCCGAGGAGCAGCTGCCAGGAGAGAGATCCCGTGGGGAATCCGCCTGGAAATGTGGCAGATCCTGCTGGGTTTGCCCTCTAATCCAGGTGATGGCAGGGAGGTACTTCTGACCCCTCCTCCTGGTACAGGCCCCTGGTGTTTTCCACACCAGCTGACCTGTTCTCAGTGTATGTGAAATGGGAATTACTTGATTCAATTGATAGGAAGGACCCAGATGTATCGAGTCCCACAAGGCTCTGCAGCAGTGTTTTGTTTGTGCCTAACTTCAGATGCTCTTGGATTGCCTTTCTCTGCTTTCTTTTATGCCCATGAGGGGCAAGACATTGGTTCCAGCTGGAGTGCAGCTCCCACAAACAGCATTATTCTGGTCTCTGAGTTTTCCTGCTCACTGTCACTGCTTAAGAGCAGCTCCTGCAATTTCCAAATGAGCCCTGCTGTGGGGTGCATGGACATGGCAGAGCCAGTCCTCAGCCTGGGCTCAGCAGCCAGGCAGCAGATGACTCTGAGATCAGGAACTGAGGGGAGAGCAGTCCCTGCCCCTGCCCAGCTCTGCACAGGGAGCTGAGATTTTGATTAATTGCTGAGCACTGGATCTGACAAACCTGCATTTGGGGCTGCCACGGTGCTTGCAGCTCCAGCAGTTAATATTTAAAGGCTGAGCACTGCCAAGCTGTGAGCAGCAGGTCGTGTTTGCTGCTCCTCGGGCAGGGAGGGCTCCGGAGCACTGCAGGGGAAGGCAGGAACGTGTTTGTCAGCAGAGCCAGGACGTGGATAAATCCCAGTGCTCTGCCTGGATGGCTGGAGATGTAGTGACCCACTAAGATGATCCTGATCAGTGGAGACTGGTTTTTATTAATTTAGGACTTGCAGAGCAGGAGGAAGCACAAGATCCTGTGCATCCACCAGTATCCAAAGTGAGTTTTTCCCACTCCCAGTGTTCAATAGTGGATCTTGCCTGTATGAAAGATGCTGATGCCCTTCCCAGGATTCTGCTCGTTGACAGGCAACATCTTAGAGCCCAAATCCCTGCCTGATGTCCAAATCTCTGTCCTATCCAGCACCAGGCCAGCCTTGGGTGGCTTTTTGCCAGGCTGCAGGAGCTGTGCTGTCCTCTCTGCTGCTGCCTGCAGCCTGGAACACAACCAGCTTCTCTGACGTAGCAAAAAGCCACCATCAGATCCAGAGGGGAAGCAGGAGTGGAGAAAAGGACAAGGACATCCAATGTAACATCCCCATTCCCCCAAAGAGCCTTTGTGCTGCTTAGGGGCCGAGTGGCTGTTTCCAAGCTGTCCATATTCCCTGTCAGTGAAGTTTGGGGGATGACAGAAGCCATGGATAACTCACCTCCAGGGAGTGACCCCCCTCTCCAGCACTCCCTGCATGTGGCTGTCCCTGCAGTGCCATCTCCACCCCCACGTGAGGTTCAACTCCTCTGTGCACCCCCCAGTCTGTGCCTGGGGGCTGGGTGTTGTTTTCAGCTTTTATTGGAAGAAAAGCCAGCACCTATCAGTGATGCTGCTCTTTCTGGGGTTGCCTAGGCAGAGTATCTTGCATTTTTTCTGTATGAGCTGATTCTCTTATATTGATCCAGAGTCTAAGGGTGGGACTGGCTGTGAACTGATGACTGTTTCTTGCTGTAGCCTCCATTTTCCCTGAAGAAAAGGGAAGCAGATGAAAGAACTTCAGTGAAATCAGCATTTTTACAGCGTTATTAACATCAGGATTTGCAGGGGGACAAGTTGAGCAAGGGTTCAGCAGCATCAACCTTCTTACATCACGTCTGGCATTTGCTGAAAAATTGCCTAAAATTAAGGGGGAAACTTCCTCTTTTGTCCTTGCAGACAACCCACTCAGACTCTCCTTCCCTCTCTGTCCCATGCCAGCTTACAAAACTTGAGGAAAAAAGAGGATATTCCTCATTTTATCCTCTGCTGTGCTCCATGAGCTGCCTGGGGAAGGGACACCAGCCTGAGACTTTGCAGCAGAAGCCACTCCAGTCCCTCCCTGTTTCCTGATGGTATTGCATCTTCTCCCACAGCAGGAAACCTTGCTGCTGCTGCTTCTCTCACCTCTGCAATACTCAAGGTTAAATATTATTGAACACTTTTTTTTTTTTTTTTTTTTTGCCAGCATGTGGCAAATCCTAAATCCTCCTCTTGTTTCCAGGGAAAAATTTGCTTTCACTGTGCTGTAATGAAGCAGTGAGGAGTCATCTCTGGTGTTCTTTGGGGACGTCACTGGAAAAAGGAACATTTTTGCATGTGCAAAAGCAGCAGGTCTGTGGCTGTGTCCTTGCTCAGCTGATTGACACCACTGCAAGGTGGTCTTCCAGTTCCTGGAGGGAGCTTGAAAGAGAGATGGAAAAAGACTATTTTCAAGGGCCTGGAGTACCAGGACAAGGGGCAATGGCCTCAAACGGACAGAGAGCAAGTTTAGATTGGATATTGGGAAGAAATCCTTCCCTGTGAGAGTGAGGAAGGCTCTGAGGTTGCCCAGAGCAGCTGTGGCTGCCCCTGGATCCCTGGCAGTGTCCCAGGCCAGGCTGGATGGGGCTTTGAGCACCCTGGGACAGTGGAAACTGTCCCTGCCCATGGCAGGGGTGGCACTGGAAGAGCTTCCAGGTCCCTTCCAACCCAGCCCATTCCACGATTTCTCCCTTTAGAAAAGCAACCCCAGTTGGCTGAACTGGAAGGTTTGATATATGGAAAGTATTTAGACATTTATTATTCAAATTAATTGCCAGAGGGAGCTCCTCTCTGAAAGGCTTAGCAAGGTAAAGTGTTGTTCTCACACAGCATCAGGGATGGAATATGAATGCACCTGGCAGGCATCCAGCCATTCCTCTGGAGCCAGCCTTCCCACTCCTTGTCTTCCTACCCATCTCCTTTGCTTGCAGCAGGAGAAATGCCTGTGATGATGCCAAGGAGGGCAGAGGAGGAAAACACAGCCTGGCACCTTCCCTCCCTGCCGTGCCTCCCCGGGCAGGGGGAGCTCTGGATGGGAATTACTGCCCACGTGGAGGGAAAGTTCCTGGGAGCTGGCAACTTCCAGGGCCACCAGGAGGGAGAGAAAAGCACCAGCAGAGAGCAATCCTCAGGCTGAAAAGGTGTCCCAGGTCTGGGGGATGAGTCACTCCCAGATGTGACTGTCCCAGTGCTGTCAGTAAAAGCGAAACCACCTCTGCCCCACTCCCGGATAAAGGCAGGGTGCTGTGGGTGTGGGAGTGCAGAGCACCCAGGATCCTTCCAGGAAAGGTCCAGACTCTCTTCTTGCTGAGGGCGGGTTCAGGGCTGGACTCTCCAAGGCCACTTTTTGGCAGGATTTCTTTCACCTGTCCCATCTCCATCTTCCCATTTACAACACTGACAAACCTTTGAATTAAATAACTCCTCGTTATTTGTTTGCATTTAAATAACTCCTCCTCTTTTAAATAACTCTTGGCAGGGGTGTGGGACATCACCCCACATGTTTGCAGTTCCTGCAAAGCAAAAGAACAACTAAAACCTCTGAAACGAAACTAAAAACTGACCAAATTTCCCATTCCCACAGCTCTTTGGATCTCACATTTCTTTAGCCCAGGCTGATTTTCTCCTCCATCTTCTGGTCAGTTGGGATTTCTGTTTATGGGACAGGAATGTCACCCCATCCTCGGAAGCTTTTACAAACACTGGTGAGGTTTGCTGGAAGACAGAGGAAGAGTTTAGCTCATGGTTCCTATAGCCATATATTAATGTTTTATTTTCCCCCCTGATAATTTCATTACTTTCCCCAGCATTTCAAAGAGACATAAACCAGGGAAAAGAGGGATCCTGGAATTCTCAGGAACGTTGCTAATGTGGTTTTTGAGGCTGAATTTCACACCTCCCTGGACCTGAAGCTGCTGAGCAAGCACAGCTGCTATATTTAAGTGTTCTGATGTTCCTGGAATCCATCCTGTGCTTGGATCATGGCACAGGACCACGAACGTGGATCATGGTCCTCACTCTGCCCCTCCAGCTCAGGGTCGAGAGTGTGGTCATGGTGCATTGTCATCCACGATGCTTTTCTCCTCAACTTTGCAAATTCTACCCAAAATCTCCTTCAGGAAGGGCAATGCTCTCATTACCAAGACCTCAAGGTTCTCCTTCCCCTGCTGCTGCTTTCCTGCAGGTCTCTTAAAACTTTTAAATGAGCTGGATTAATAAAATATGCTCCATCTCTCTCATGCACACATTTTAAATTAATCATGGCAATCCCGCTGTGAATTCACGCTGGAACAAACCAGTGCAGCACGCCCAGTCCTCGTGTCCCAGCCCGTGTGTCCCTGACCAGCCTGTCCCCGCCCAGCGTCTTCCCGTCCCACGTGTCCCCACCCTGCCTGTCCCCAGCCCGTGTGTCCCTGTCCCTTCTGTCCCTGTCCAGTGTGTCCCCATGCCCCGCCTGTCCCTGTCCCTTCTGTCCCTGTCCAGTGTGTCCCCATGCCCCGTCTGTCCCTGTCCCTTCTGTCCCTGTCCAGTGTGTCCCCATGCCCCGCCTGTCCCTGTCCCTGTCCCGCCTGTCCCTGTCCCTATCTCGTGTCCCTGTCCCTGTCCCAGCTGTCCGTGCCCCTCCTGTCCCTGTCCCTGTCCCCCTGTCCCTGTCCCGTGTTCCTGTCCCTGTCCCCGTGTCCCTGTCCCGTTTTCCTGTCCCTGTCCCCGTGTCCCTGTCCCTGTCCCTGTCCCCCTG
>JBBMKD010000054.1:2510725-2525914 GCA_037834095.1 Argya squamiceps | reverse complement strand
ATAGAATAGAATAGAATAGAATAGAATAGAATAGAATAGAATAGAATAGAATAGAATAGAATAGAATAGAATATCCTAAGTGGAAAGGGAACCACAAGGATCTTTCAAGTCCAGCACAGACACCCCCAAAAATCCCACCCTGAGAGTGGTGTCCAAATGTTCCTGGGGCTCTGGCAGCCTCGGGGCTGTGCCCATTCCCTGGGGAGCCTGGGCAGTGCCAGCACCCTCTGGGGGAAAAACCATTCCTGGTCCAGCCTGAGCCTCCCTGACACTGAAGCTTGAGGCTGCCACTGGCTGCGGTGTGACAGCAAACTCAGGGCAGGGAGCCTGGGCAGTCACACAAGCTGTACCCAACCTCTTCCTTCCTCTCTGGGGCCGTGCTGGTGGCACCCAGAGCAGAGCCCAGCCCCTGCCCTGCACAAACCAGTGCCGTGGTGTGGGGAGCAGCTCTCAGAGCCCACAGCTCCACCGTTCCCAACACCTCCTGAGGGTGTCCCGCTGCAGAGTGGGATGGGCAGGATGCTCTGGGCATGTTTTTGGCCACTCTGCTTCCCTGAAGCCTCGTGTCTGGCTGGATGTGTGCTTGTCCCTGACCTGCCTGGCCCCTGCTGGTGTCACCTCTCCCTGGGAGCCATCCCCTCACACCTGAGGCTGGATTCCACCCCCACCAGCCAGCCCTGGTCTCTGCCTTCCTCGCAGGATGCATTTCACAACCCCTGCCTCCGTTTGTGTTTCTGTTGCTGTAGATACCACCAGCTTCTGCCTGTGTGTGTTTACTTGTTTTTCTCGTCTTTCTACGGCCTTACAGACATAAAAACTGTAGCAGCACATAAGTTCAGGGTTTCCAAAGGAAGCTGTGGTCGGAGACACGCAAAGAAATGTCAGTGGTAGAGAGTTACACTTGTGGTTAGTGACTGTTTATTTGTTTTGCTAAGTAGAAGCAGGTGTTACAGAGGGTATCTGGGGAAAGAGGAGAAGGGCTGTGTTGCTCAGAGGCTTGAAAACCTTCTCACCAGTGTTAACTATTGTTTTCAGACACAGGAAGCAGAATGCAGGCGAGAAAGAGAAGGATTTTGCTTTGGTCTTTCAACGTGAAGATTAAAATTTCAGCTTTCTCCTTTCATTTTCATTTTGTGTGTTACAACTTGAAAACCTTATTATCAAGGGCTGCACAGGGATGATAGTGAAGCAGTGGCAGGAGCCCCAAATGTGCTCACCAAAACCCCAAATGTGTTCACCAAAACCCCCTACAAGCATTCAAGGAGAATCAGGAGAGGTTATTAAAATGCCTCGAGGTGCTGCTGCAGGATTGAAGTATAATAAATGCAGAAAATTTATGTATTTAAAGGGTTACTCTCTGCCATTTACTATGGACTATTTTAAAATTTACTGTCTGACAAGGAACTACCATTGCACTAAAAATTCTTCTCTGGAAAGCTAATGTTTGTATCTCTTGGCTGACACCGGTTGCTAACATGATGCTCAGTATTTGGTCTGTGCTGAAGCTGCCTGCATCCAGGAATGTTTGTCCTCATCACTCTTGAAGGCTCCTAAATCGAGTCTGGGGTGTGCAGTGGGATCTGCCCAGAGCGTGGGCTCCAGGGAGAGCAGACAAGGCTGGTTGCATCTAAGATATTTCATGAGAAAATGAAATATCAGGAGATATTCAGGAGAAAATGCTTTGAATTTAATCCAGGTTATTTACATAGTTTTCTCTCTCTCTCTTTTTTTTTTTTTTTTTTTTAAATCAGGTTCACATTTTTAATGGGTGCTTTGTGTGAGAGGTTTAATTTCCTGTGTCGGGATGTTATTTGTAATTACTGTAACCAGGATTTGGGCAGGTTTCCGTTCTTTACCTCTCCCAGGTAAAGGACACTTCCTGCTCTGTGCTGGCAGATTGACTCCCCTGTACCTGGGCCCCAAATCAGGCTGGCAGGGCACATTTCCCACTGTGCACAATTTTCAGGGCTAATTTTTGCTTCTCAGCTTTACAGATCTGCTTTTGTTCTCCCTTCCTGCCCTCACATACTGTGAGCAATTAACTCCTCTAAAAGCATGTGAATTTTGCTATTGAAAGTCCACGCCAGAGAGCATCTGTGTGCATTTTAAAAAATTACTCCTTTGAAATGGAACCATTTATGCACTTTAAGATTTACTGCTATTGTTTCCTTGGTCGACAAAACAGAATTTTGACATGGATAGAAGGTTTGTGTCCAGTCCCCACTTCACACACTGAGCAGTTTGGCCTCTCTGCTGTGCTCAAGGGGTTTTTAACCAAGGAGAACTGCACAGGTGGGTCAGGCTGCAGGGTCAGTGTCTCATCCTTGAAGATAAACACTGAGGTTGGAATTCTCGACTCACTCAGAGCTGTGCAAAGGAGCTGAGTAAAAACCTTTGAGCTGTGACTCTGCCCGTGCAGCTCTGGGGAGGGCTGGGGTTGTCTCCATGAAAACACTTCATGCACTAAAGCTTGAAGGGGGTTTTGTGTTTAATTATTTGGGTGATCTGTTTGCAGCAGGGTTTGCTGGGAGTGCTGATGGGGGAGTGGGTTCACTGCTGGGTTCTTTGTGACATTGGCCCGAGCTGGGAAAGGCTCTGACCTCTGTCAGTGGAGGCAGGAGGAGAAGGGCAGCAAATGGGGGAAGACACAGAGAAATTCCCTTTGTGCCTTTGCAAGGTACAGTTTGTTTAATATAGTTTTTCATCTGGGTGGGGAATTGCTGAGTGCCAGAGCAGGGGGAGCTGTGCAGGGCCAGTGAATCTCTCTGGATGCAGGTGGGAGCTTTCTGTGTGGGCACAGCAAAGCCCTGGCTGGGCTAAGAGCAGCTGGTATTGGGCAGAAAATGGCCAATAAAAAGTGTTTGTCCCCACTGTCACCATGGGAGAGGACGGTGGGGCCAGTCCTGCAGGGTCTGTGGGCCCTGATAGCCCCAGGGCAGGGCAGGGCTGTGCCTGCCCCGGGCTGATAAGGCTGTGGCAGCAGCCCTGGGGGTGAGGATGACGCTGACACCGGGAGTGTTTGGAGCTGTGCTGGGTACAGGGATGGTGAGCTCGGGGCTCCCAGCATGAGCAGGGGAAGGGAGTGATTTCAGGGCAGCCTGTGGGAAGGAGATGGCTCTTCTGGGGTTCCCCTCTGAGCTGTTGCTCCCTGTTTCCACATCCCCAGCATTGCAGTGCTTGGCAAAAGGCTGGATTGTCCCCCTGCACTGCTTTTGTGGGAGCAGCAGAGGCACATCCCATCCTGCATCCACAGGGCTACATCCCATCCTGCATCCACAGGGATTCATCCCATCCTGCATCCACAGGGATTCCTCTCATCCTGCATGATGTCCCCATGCTGTGTGTCACAGTGTCCTCAAGCTGAGTGTGTCACACTGTGCTCACACCACGTGTGTCACAGTGTCCCCACACCGAGTGTGTCACAGTGTCCTCACACCGTGTGTGTCAGTGTCCTCAAGCTGAGTGTGTCACAGTGTCCCCATGCTGTGTGTCACAGTGTCCTCACACCGTGTGCCACAGTGTCCTCAAGCTGAGTGTGTCACAGTGTCCCCATGCTGTGTGTCACAGTGTCCTCACACCATGTGTGCTAGTGTCCTCATGCCGAGTGTCACAGTGTCCTCAAGCTGTGTGTCACAGTGTCCCCATGCTGTGTGTCACAGTGTCTTCACACCAAGTGTGCCAGTGTCCCCACGCCGTGTGTGTCACAGTGTCCTCACACCATGTGTGCCACAGTGTCCTCAAGCTGAGTGTGTCACAGTGTGCCCACGCCGTGTGTGCCAGTGTCCCCACGCTGTGTGTGTCACAGTGTCCTCACACCATGTGTGCCATAGTGTCCCCACGCCGTGTGTGTCGGTGTCCCCACGCCGTGTGTGTCACAGTGTCCTCACACCATGTGTGCCATAGTGTCCCCACGCCGTGTGTGTCACAGTGTCCTCACGCTGTGTGTGCCACAGTGTCCTCACACCGAGTGTGCCAGTGTCCCCATGCCATGTGCGTCACAGTGTCCCCACGCCGTGTGTGTCACAGTGTGTGTCAGTGTCCTCACGTCACTGCTGTGCTGCAGCTGCCAGGGCTGGCTCTGACCAGGACACGGAGCCACGGGATGGTCACTGCCAGCAGGAGAAGTGAGGTCAATGTTTGGGCAGCCAGAGCTGTGTGACAGAAAGCTCCAGGGGCAGGTTTGTCTCAGTGGCAGTGTCACAATTTCTGTGAACCTTCATCCATCACTGCGTTATTTGGTCGTTAATTCCCAGTTTACACCCACTGAGGGAAACCTCCCCTCCCACCAGCACGGAGGGGAGCTGGTCTGTTCCCTCCATCCCCAGGACAGTGGTCTGGAGGGTGCTCAGCAGGATTTTGGAGTGTTCTCATCTCAGGCAGGAGCATCCCCCTGACCCTGTGCATGGGCAGCAGTGGGAATGGGAACCCTCCACCCCCAGCTGGCCCCCCATGCCTGTCCCCTGCCACCCCCAAGCCTCAGGTACAACTCCACAAACCTTTGCTCTCGTTGCAGAATTTGGGTCTTTGTCTCATTTTGCGACATGTGAAAAATAAAAATACCATCATCAAAATACCATCAAATAAAAATACCTGTCACATCCCGACAAAAGGCAAAAGCCCAGAAATGCTTAAAATCCCTAACTGTGATAACTTCCCCTATTCCAAACCCAGACTGGTGGGCATTAGAGTGACTCAGTGGAGCACAGAGGCAGATGGGAGGTGCCAGCCCAGGGTGATGATGCTCAGCACCCCGCTTTGCCCTCAGCCCACTCACCCCTTCTCACTGCTCTCAGGCTCTTTGGGGCTGGTTTGGGCTGCTCCTCTGCCAGGCTGCCTGTGGCCAGCACCCAGCAGTGGATGAAGCAGAAAAAGCCTTCACAACATTAATGAAAGCTCTGACAAAGGGAAACGAGGGGAACTATTGTCTCCTTGGCCTTCTCCTCAGAGCGGCTGCGTGTAATGAGACTTTTGGTTTTGCTTGTGGCTTCTGTGACAAAGCTGTGATTTAAGGGCTGTCTGTTCCGAGGCAGAGCTGCTCACACAGGCCAAAGTGCTGGTGAGTAATATTTTACCACAAATTGTTGTAACTGGAGCTCGACGACTGCACTAGGAAGGAGGGGGGGACTGCAATTGATTTATTAGATGACTTAGTGCAATTTGCAGGGCAAGCTTTGTGCTGGTGTGGCCGTGGATTTGCAAATCCAGCAAGTAAAAGTCCATGGGAATGAGAGTGGGGAGGGGAAAACTCCGTTGTTTGCTGCCACAATGTCCAGAGGAGGAGGGCTGGATCTGCAGGAGGCTGCCAGCCAGTTTTGGGGACCAGCAGCAGCTGGAGGTGCCCAGGAGCCCTCCCTGTGTGTGCCCAGTGCCCAGTGGGATCCATGGAATCACAGAACGGAACCAGTAAGGTTGGAAAAGATGTCCAAAATCGAGCCCGACCTCAGATCAAACACCACCTTACCAACCAAACCAGAGCACTGAGTGCCACATCCTGGTGTTCCTTGGACACCTCTGGGGTGGGGATTCCAAACCAGCCCCTTCCCACCCTTTCCATGGAGAGATTCTTTCTGAATTCCTTCCTGAAGGGTCCTGCCTTTTAGCATGGCCATCAGCTGTAAAACAACCCCTCAGGGCACGCAGTGCTTGCTCCCTCAGCCTTCAAACCAAGCCAGAAATTCAAGGGTTGTTTCCCTAAACCCGAGGCTTTTCCTAAAGCCAACCTGTGAAGCATCCTTAGGATGAGTTTTGAGGAGGAATGGAGGGCAGGATGCTGCTGGGCTTGCATCACTGTGAGAATTCAGGTCATGTTTACTACAGGCAGCTGGAACACGATGATCTCAGATGGTAACAAGTAACATCTGAGGGGACGCGTTAAAACATTCAAGCTGTTTTGTAAGCACCTACTTTGCTTTCTTTCCAAACCCGGTTTGGCTATTTGCGAGGGTTCATCTGTCCCCTTAAGAACCTGGTGTCATCTTGTTGAAATAAGTGAAAAAGAACAAGAGGTTCCCCTTCCTTTTAATTTCAGATGGAAAAATGGTTTTGTCTTTTTTGGGCGGTTGGGTTCATATTGCTGGGTTTTTTTTGTTGTTGTTGTTTTTTTTTTTAAGTCCCCAAAACAACAAACACAACCCCACAGCTCAGCTTCCTTTCTGCTTCAGAAAAGACAGATACCTACGGTCTGAGGGCATTTGGCCTCTTGCAAGCTGACCTTGTGTAATTTCCTCTGTTTACATTTGGCCAGCACTGGCCTCATTGACTGCAGGAGTTTATACAACCCCTTTTTGAGAGGAATACCAAGGATTGCTGAGGCACGTCCTGCCCCACATTCTCCTATTTACTGTGCTGCTAAATAGATGTACGGTGCTACTGAATAAATATGTCCTTATCCTGTTTTGTTCTGGCTTTAACGCCTTTGTACCAGCATAACAGAGGTCACAGGCAATTAATTTAAACCAGGTGGGAAAAACGACTCTCAGAATCTCTCTGTGCAGGGACACATCTGATAGTGCTCCAGTTAAATGTGCTTTTATTTACGTGAACTGTGTGCGAGGCTTTGTAACGCCCTTTTTCGGGGGTTGTTTTTGAGGAAACTGTTGCAAATGATGTTTGTTCACTGCTGTAAACGAGCCAGAGTCGAATTTGGAGACAGACTATCTTCCCTGGACTTTGGTGTTGGCGTTCCAGCCCGCTCGGCTCGCATGCACGGCTCACCTCTGCTCTAGGACTTTTTTTTGCAAGCAGAATGGAAACAGCTTGTACTTAATACACATCAGTGTTGTGATGATTCCCTCAGCAAGCAGAGAGCATTTGCAAACCTAATGTGTGCAGTGGTATTTGGGACGTGGCAGCACTGCTCCTTGCAGGGTTTGGGGATGCTGGGCAGGGTGAGCAGGGAAGGGCGTATCAAGAAATTAGGTTTGAGGGGGAGAAAATTGCTCTTTAGCACGACTAATCTGCTATTTAGTGGCTTTTGGGTTTTTTTTTTAAGTAGATTTTTCTGATACACGGGTTGCTGAGCCTGGCGTGGAGAAAGCATTCAGCAATTCAGCGGTGATAAAATAATTACATGATTGCGTGCTTGGTGAAGACACGAGGGTAATGCTCCCAAGTGCCACCAATTCAGGCACCACTCAGGAGAAGAAAAGGCTCCCTCTAATCAGGGCTCCCGGGGTGAGGGTTTACAAGAGCACCCTTGAGGTCAGCACTAATCCACAGCTTGCAGGCAGCTCATTTAAAGAGCTGGGATTGCCCAACTTGCAGAAGCAGGGCCACTTCAGGCTAGAGGAGTGGCATGTGGCAACTCCCCACAGCAAACCCAGGGATGGAGGAGAGGGAGAGGAGAATTTTCTTCACTGTGTTTATTATTTAAAGAAGGGGGAAAAAATGAGAGGAAAAAAAACCACCCTCGAAACAAAAAACCAGAAAAAAAAAAAAAAAAAAAGAAAGTTTATTGCAAATCTCAGTGTTTTAAGAGTATTTCCAGAGTCCACTCGGTAACGTTACAAACAAATCAGTAAATCCTGCTTGTGCTGTGCCCTCACACACACACACTCACCACTCGCTCCCCTGCTCGTGCCACGACACAGACAGGAACAGAAATGGACTGTGAGGTCAGTGACAAACGTAGTATTTGATCTGGATTGGAAACTTGGTTTAAAAAAAAAAAAAAAGAAAAAAAAAAGAAAAAAAACCCCAAACTAAATACAGTAGAACCTCGCAGATCTGCAGAACAGGGAGCTTCCACACACACTCAAAACCTGGAGGCCTTATTCCACTTCCAAGCAGTTGTAATAGCAAAGTGCTGTAGTGAGGTCTCGTATCACAAAGACTTCAATAACCTTACAAGGATAGGCTACAGGACATTTACCAAAACGCTTGAAGTATCATAAATTAACAATAAATTAAAGAGTACATCGTAATGCAACGTGGTTATTTGTTCACTGATTGCTGATTCACACGACTCTAGTTCTCTGTAAGGGATCTTCCAGTCCTGGGTGCAACACAGCGAGGTTCTGCTGGCCGTGATAAAGTGCTGAGGCAGAGGAAGGACACGAGACCACAGGTCCCGGGCAGTGAGGATGAATTGCTCCAGCCACTTGGTTGCAAGAGTGCCTGTTTCTTTTTTTTTTTAATTATTTTTTCTTCTTTTTTTTTAAATTTTTTTTGGACATCTAAGACAGAAAAAAAAACAAATCAAGCACCTTCCCAAAAAGAGGTTGTTCTTTTTTTTTTTTCTTTTCTTTTACAGATTGTCCCATGTTTCTATGGCTGGTAAAACACAGACAGGTCAGTGTAGCAGTTAATGGATGATGCCACTTCCACTTAAGTACACAGAAATGGTGGTTTGGGGAGTTCTTTTTCCCCCCAGACCAGAACAGACTTGTTTGATTTGTCCCCCTGAGTTGCCTAGAGGCGAGAAGATGCATATAGGTGGGGTAAGCAAGCTCGTGTCACTGTGAGCAGGAATCTCTCCCATTAAGACTGAATGAACAGCTCAAATGTTCGTCTTTTATCCTTCCCTTCATGCACAGGCTCTGCTTCATTTCTCACTGAAGTCAGCAGCAAAAAACAAAAAGCCCCTTGGTGACTTTAGGGGAGAGCTGGGGAAGGGGTGCAGCTCTGCCTAGCCCCCTGTGCCTGGCAGGGGTGGGGAGCAGAGTGAGAGGGGAAGGTTCTGGGGAGGCCACAGGCAGCTGGGGCTGCAGCAGAGATTTCCTTGTGCACCTGTGAGCCAAGGTTTCGGGTACATTAAGACATCCTGGGCCAAATCCTCCCTGCAGGCTGGGCTGGGTCCGGCAGCCGTGCCAGGTCCGTGGGCACCAGCTGAGCCTTCTTCCATGGAAAGAGATGCTGGATCTGTAGTTCATTATTGTTGTTTTGTTTTTTTCCTTTTAAAATAACTGGGTTACTTAAGACTTACCTAATAAAAACAGCTACACTTTATGCTGTAAGAGTAATTTTCCCAACAATTTCACAAGCAATACAAGATAGGCATCGAAGGGATTGATGTAAAGACAGCTTTCCATTATGCAGAAGATCATTTTTCCTCTCCAGTTATTTATGCTAACCTCCTTTAAGAATCTCAGAATAAATTAATAAATACTAGTTAAATTAGAAACAGTACATCAGGTCTGACTATCAACAGACAACAGTTCTAAGGATCCCAGTTGGGAGAAGAAAAATGATCTTCTGGAATATGTGCAGTAATAACTGGCCATAAAGACACACGGAACCTTTGATTTCCCAGCATTTGTGACATTCAAGTTAAGATCATTAGCAATGGTTTCTAACTGTCAGCTATCTAGCCTAGCCTCCTCCTCCTCCTCGCTAAAAGGTGAGTCTGTATCCCTCCAGAAGAAGATTCAGTTGGCTACTGGTGGTGTATGAAATGCTCGTCTCCAGTTCGTATCATCGGGTCTGTGTGGAATTTGTGGTAGGGGATGGGTGACAGTCAGAGGCTGAGCTGCTTCTGCTGTTGCTCTTGTCAGTATTTATGGGATCAGTTGGACCTTTACCTATGCTTGTTATCAGGAAAGCAAGTGTGCATCACATCTTCATGCTAGACAGAAGTTATTCTTACGTGGCTATCCGTATTTTCTATGGAGCTTTCCATTGTTGGTTAAAAAAGTTCTGTCTAATATTTAAAAAAAAAAAAAAATTGTTGGTAGCAACTGTTCACATTTAAAATTTCACATTCCCTTTAGAATGGAGTTTTAAAACATGGAGCAGAGCTGACATTTCCCCCAGCCTTACACTGAGTGCATTAGATGGAGAAGGAACAGGGTTTTTTATACCACGCTGTCGGAGCCTTTTCCTGAATGTTCTGCTTTTCCAATATCCATGTCTATAAAGTCATCTGGTAGCTCTGGTGGTGGCCCTGCTGTGCTCTCCTCCACCTGCTGCTGCTGCTGCTGCTGGTGGTGGCACAGCCCAGTCTTGCACGGCCTCACCAGGGCCAGAAACATGGCCCCCAGGACCATGCCAGCAGCACAGGAGTAGAAGGCTGAGCTGTAGTTCTTTGTCGTATCCACTAAGACACCTAGAAAAAATCATTTACAGCAGTTAGCCACAGCCCACTCCCCCCTGCCCTGCTCTCCTGGAGGGTTTTAATCTGCATTTTATCTGCAGCCAAAACTCGGGGACAATCGGATACCACATTAAAAAAGTGAACCCATATTGTTCTGGGGTACACAGTGTCATCTCCAGGCGAGTCAGAAGCCCCTGGGCACTGCAGGGATGCTGAGCCCGAGATGCATCAGGCATCTGTTTGTTCTGCCAGACTTCACCTTTCTGCAGTGCGTGGCACAGGCACAGCGAGAGGGATTCGCCTCTGCTTGTGCCTGAAGTGGTGCCAGCTTTGGGCTTCTAACGGGATCAGGGCAGCACTGCAGTATTTCCCTTCCCTCTGAGGTTCCTCAGTGCCTCATCCGTGGGACTCTGCAGAGCTGCATTGCAGTCTTCTGGCTCTGGGAGACTCCCAATAGTGCTTGCAGGGCTTTTAGGGGAGTGCTGTGATCAGTGCTGCCAGAATACCTTCTACACAGAGACCAACAGCTGTCAAACACCTCCAAAACAAAACCAAGACCAAAGTTGGTGTTACCTGCGAGGGGTGGTCCAGCCAACCCGGCTAAGCTTTGAATGAAGACGTAGACTCCAGCAGCAGAGGACATCCTCTCGATGCCAACCACGTCGTCTTCAGCCAGGAGGGGAATATGCGTGCCCGCCACCGTGCCGAGCATGAACCCGAAATAAACGCTACATATCATCAAGCCCCAGAATCCAGAGGCAAAAGGGAAGGCAACCAAGGCTACCGACAGCAGGACGACGCAGATGAGCTCGATGTAGATCTTGCGGATCGGCTTCTTGTTGAGAACCCAGCCCGCAAAAATCCTCCCGAAGACCTCGGCGATGGCCATGGCCGACAGGATGTAGGCAGAGTGGTCCTTGCCAATGCCCAGGCTGCGGCTCAGGGGGATGATGTACAGGGAGGGAGCGAAGAAGCCCAGGGTTGCAAACAGGCCAAAGAATGCATAACAGATAAAGCTATAGTCTCTCATCACAGAGAAGTCCAGTAGTTTGGTTTTTGGTTCTGGAGGGGTGCTGTTATTTTCAACGGGATTCTGTCCGTGTTGCTTTGGTTCTTCACTTTTCGGCTCTGCTTTGGTTTTTCCAGGCACATTGCTGGGTGAGGTAGTTATATCGACTCCTGAGTCTATGGACTCTATTGAGGTGCATGTTTGCTCGTTTTCAAGCATGTACTTTGTCTCCGTGGACTCCTCTGGAGGCTGTGCTTTCACTTCTTCCTGCTCTCTGATGACGATGGGGCGCAGCAGCGATCCGCAGGCGGTGATGCCGAGCTGCAGCACCCCGACAGAAAGCATGCTGTACCTCCAGCCAATCTGCTCCTTCAGGGCCGTGATTGCTGAGGGAAGAGGAAAAGTGTAACTGGGAAAAGCCTGTAGTTGCACCAAGGAATTGAATTTACAGCCAGGGAAGGGACTGGAGGTTCGCCGCTGGAGGGTTCCAGGCACCTCTTGAAAAGGCTGAGCAGGAGTCCCTCCTACTCAGGGGTCTGGCACCCAACTTCCTCCCCTCTGCTGCAGCAGACAGAAGCTAAAAATCTGTGTTTACCACCTGGCTAGCAGATGCCACCCTCTAGGTATCCTCTTTTGAGGTTTGGGGACAAAGGGGGTGTTGTTTTTAGTGAAGCAGAGCAAACTCAGTGCTGGAGTTTCATTTCCCAGCTGCCTCCACCCTGAAACCAGCTAGCAGAGGAAGTCTTTTAGCTCTGCTCAAAGGTGCACGTCACTGCTTAATTACCAGCCTTCGTTTGCACCCAAAGAAGCTTTGCAGTGGGTATTAGCCCAGAGCACAGCAGACCACATCCACATCAACCGCCAAGGTCAGGCAGTGACAGGGCTGTGACACCCGGGGACAGGACCCCAAAAGGCTGGAGCACTTTGGCAGCCCGTGCTGAAGCACAAGCCCAGTAACCTTTAGGAGCAGTTCTGTGCACTGTGTGTGTGTGTTTTAAATAGCTGAAGTTTCTCGGGCCTATTTTTAGCCTGCCAGATCTATATAGGGAGCCCGGCGGGCTGCGTATCAGCCAGGCATGTCCCACACTGGCACATGGCACAGGGGCAGTGTCACACCCGTCCCTAGGACTGCCTGTCACCCTGCCTGCTGGGCACCAGTGCCACGGGCATGTGAGCAGCCACTTGTGGGCACTGACTCTGGCTGTTTGCTTGGGGAAAGGATGGCAGCAGTGTTGTGCACACGGGCACCGTACCTGGTGCGAAGGAGAAGACAGCGAAACATTCCCCTGTGGATGCCACCGCTGTGACCAGCGAGCGCCTTTTGTCAAAATACTGTGATAAAATGGTGACAGTCGGGAGGAAGGAGAGGCAGTATCCCAGGCCTGTGAATAAATGCCAAAAATTGCCATAACAACAAGGAAAGGAGGGGGAAACACCGATGCAAGAACACGTTAAGTCGGCTTTCCCGGCGGTCATTACAGTATCATTTCGGCCAACTCAGCAAGTCACCCTGGAAGAAAATCATTGGGGAAACCAGAATGTTATTGTTTTGTAAATTAGAGGGGGGAAAAGAAAAAGAGAAAAGGAGAGTAAAAACCCAAACCAAGAGACCCAGCCTCCCAAACCTGCTAGATAATGCCTTCTGATCCCAAACATACAGCAGGGTCCACTTTGAGGACCTCATCTGCTTAAAAGTATTTGAGCCTGTAGCAACTGTTCCCCTAAGCGAGGCAAGCTCCTGGCCATGGATATGAGCAGGACACCCAGGCCAGGCTGCCAAGGGGGAAAATGTATCAGAAGAAGAAACCAGAGCCAGAGGGAGCATCAGAGGATTTGATCCCGGGCACAGCTTTGGTCTCCCCAGCAATCAGAAGTGACCGGTGTGAGCACAGGGCCGAGTCCAGGGTGGGACAGGGCAGAAAGCCAAGCCTGGGGCCCATCCCCGCTGCGGGATCAGCTCAGGAGGGGCAGCAGCATCAAGCACACCCCATGTGTGTGTGTGTGGGGAGCCAAAGCCCCGTGGCTGGCAGGGGACAGCACGGTGACTCACCGGAGACGATGCCGATGGTGACGTACATGTCCACCACGCTGCGGGCGAAGGAGGCGATGACCATGCCCGTGCTGACCAGCAGCCCCCCGGCCACCACCACCAGGCGGTGGCCGAAACGGTTGCTGAGGACCGTCGACAGAGGAGCTGGAGAAGGGAGAGAGCCCTGGTCAACACCCACCTCAGCAGCTTCACAGCCACCATCTCCTGCAGAGGCTCTTCTCATGCTCCTGCCCGTCTCCCTGCGAGGTGTCACCTCCCTGCTCAGCTCAGCATCACCCTGGAGCCACCCTCGGAGCACTGCACAGCTCACAGCATTTAGGACGTGCTAAAAAATCACCAGAACAGACTTAAAGACGGGCACGTGGCAGCCTGGGACAAATCTGCAGCCACACGCCCGGACAGCACCAGATTTCAGCAAGGCTCAAGTTATTTCTAATCCTTTTCACTGCAGTGTTCGGTTTGAAAACTCTGTTTTTTGCCCCTTGCTGGTGAGACCTGAACAACTGGGTCAGGCTCAGTGGCATGGACCATGTCCCTGCACCACCCACAGATATGAGCTGGGGCTCAGAAGGACTGCCAGGCTGAGACAAATATTTCTTGGCATTTGAGGAAGAGCCTCTGAGCTTTATGGCTGTGATTTAATTTATAATGGAGCCATTAGAGGCACGAAAGTCACAGGTGCCAGGTCCTTGCATGCTGAGTCAGCAGCACCAGTGCCCCTTGCACCTGCACCGAGCGCCTGCTCCTCTTACCTGTGAAGGTCTGTACAAACACACATATGGATATTATCCAGGATATCCTGCTGTTGGTTTCGTCAAAGCTTTCCATCAGGTCGTTAAAGAAGACTCCAAACGATTTTATGATGCCGTATGTCAGGGCTTCCACAACAAAGAACGCAAAAGCCACTGTCCAGCCCCATCCTCCGTCAGGCACTTTAGTATAAACGTTTGCAGAGGTGCACGGCATCTTTACAGCTTTGACTGTCATTTTGGATCTGGAAAAAGAGGGGAGAGAGGGAGCCAGGCATCAGTTCAAGCTGACTTTTGCTGGAAGAGGCACAACCTGGGAGCTGTAGCACCCCAAAGTCACCATGAGGCAGACCCTGTTCTGCTAAGGGATTAAGTGTGGGAGTGTGGCTGATGTTTCTGCCTCTGTCCCTCTGTGGGCTCCTTCCTGCTGTGCTGCCCTGTGAACCCAGCACCAGAAACTCTCAGCTCAGCACCCCTGACGAGCTGTTCCCAGCAGCCAAGCCCGGGAGCTGGGAGCTGTCATCTGTCTGTCGGTGCACGGGGGCGGATGGATGCAGTTCGTGAAAGATCCACTGCAGGCTGGGCTGGTGGAGCTGCAGGAACCCCTGGGGCACCCATCCTCCCCAGCCTGGCCTGTCCCCAGGGCTGCCCACACCTCAAAATGGGGGGTGGGGACACCCCAGCTTCCACCAGCTCCCCCGCAGCCCTTGGCACCACTGCCAGCCCCCAGGGCAGGGGGGGCTGGACGGGATCACCCCATAAGACATGGGGTGTCCTCAGCCCTGCCCCGTGTCCCCCTGGGGGCTGTGGGTGTGCAGGGGTGGCTTTGGTCCCTCGTGGAGCTCCCCATGGAACCCCAGCACTGCCACAACTGCACGAGGGGGACAGCAGCGATGTCACAGTCAGGAGGAGGACACTGTGTGGGGTGCAGCCCTGGGTTCACTGCCACACCTGCATGGGGAGCCGCTGTGCCAGGGTCAGCACCACGCCCGTGCAGGGGGACAAGTGCCAGGGTCACTGTCACACCTGCATGGGGGGGGGGGGAAGCACTGAGCCGAGGCCACCGCACCACCACACCTGTGCAGGGGGACAGCGACAAGATCACCTGCACTGGGGGGTCTGTGCTGGGCTCACTGAGCTGGCACTGGGGGTCTGTGCAGGGTGTCCTGTGCCGCGGTCACCGCCACTCCCGTGCAGGGGGACAGCGCCGGGGTCACCGCCGCACGTGCGCTGGGGTGGGGGGACAGTCCTGCGGTCACCGCCACACCCGCGTGGAGGGGACAGAGCCAGTGTCACCACCGCACACCTGCGCGGGGTCCACCCCGCCGCTGTGTCCCCGCAGCCACCCCGG
>JBBMKD010000054.1:2495550-2509494 GCA_037834095.1 Argya squamiceps | reverse complement strand
TCCCGCAGATCCCGCAGCCCCCGGCCCGCACCTGTGCCCGGCCACCCCCTCCGGAGCGGGGTCCGGTGCATCCTCGGGGTCCGGAGCATCCCCGGGGTCCGGAGCATCCCCGCGGTCCGGAGCATCCCCGGGATACGGTGCCTGGAGCATCCCCGGGCTGGGCTTACAGGGTGGGATGCGGGGAGCACATACCGGACCCCTCCGGTGCCATTTCTGGGGGTGGCACGGGGTGTTTGTCCCCTCCGAGCTGTGGGTGCTGCGCATGATGCAGTGTTAGGGGTAATACGCCCCTTACTTGTATATTTTCAGGACAAAACATCTCCTTTAGTTGCATTTCTAGGGAAAAAAAACCCATCTGTCTTGGTTGTATTTTTAGGGAAAACCACCTCATTCAGTTGTATCTTGAGGGAAAACCATCTCCTTTTGTTGCAATTTTAGGGAAAAATGCCTCCCTTGGTTGCATTTTTAGGGCAAATATTTTTCTTGCTTGAATTTTTAGGGGAAGCCATCTCTCATGGTTGTGTTTTTAGGGGAAAACATCTCCCTAAGTTGCTTTTTCTTTTTTAGGGAAAAACCCATCCCTTAGTTGTATTTTCATGGAAAACATCTCTTTTAGTTGGATTCATCAGGAAAAACATCTCCCTCAATTAAATTTTTAGGGGGAACTGTCTCTGTCAGTTGCATTTTTGGGGGAAACGTCTCCCTTGGCTGTATTTTTTGGGGGAAATCATCTCCTTTAGCTGGACTTTTAGGGAAAAACATGCCTTTTGTTCCATTTTTAGGGGAAAACATCTCAGTTGCATTTTTTTAGGGAAAAACATGTCTCTTGGTTGAATTCTAAGGGGAAAACATTTCCATTGGTTGGATTTCTAGGGGAAACCAGTTCCCTTCATTGCATTTTTAAGGGAAAACATGTCCTTTATGTAGGAAGCTTAAAAAGTAGGGATTTGTGAGTCAAAGCAGGAGAGATCGACTCACCACCTACAGGGACAGGGAGGGAGGGAGCAGGGGTTCAGTCATCCTAAAATCACAGAACATCCTGAGCTGGAAGGGACCCCCAGGGATCATTGAATCCAACCCCTGGCCCTGCACAGACACCCCAAAAATCCCACCCTGTCCTTGAGTGCATTGTCCAAACTCTCTTGGAGCTCTGGCAGCCTCAGCTCACTGCTGCTGCTGCTGCATCCTGCTCCTGTTCTCTCTGTGTGCTGGGCACAGATGGATGCTGCCAGGAGGATTTGGAGTCTTGCACCATTCTTTGTGACTTTTGGGCCACTGACTGCTGCCTGCAGGGAACAGCAGAGGGGTCAGAGTGGGTGGGTGGCCATACCTCTCCTCACCTGCCCTCCTGGGATCTGCCCCCCTGTGCTGGCCCAGGACCCCACCACGGTGTGCTGGGTTAATGTGGAACCTGCTGATCCTGGTTCATACCCCTGGAAAAAGCAGCCAGGTTAAAATGTTCCTGCACTGCAAGGGCTGCTGTGTTTGGTTTGGCCAGAGTCCCTTCTGCTGCTTTTCCCTTCCTTTGTCCCAGTGGGATTGCTAGTGGGACAATACAGCCCAGGGCAGCAGGTAGCTGGGGCAAAATTCTCCAAATTCCCCAAAATGAGGCAAATTGTTGTTTTTGCTCAGGAACTTTGGGAGAGCTGCTGGTGGTTTCTCTTGGCAATGCTGGCCCAACAGCCACTGCCTCCAAGAAGCGCTGGTGCTCTCAGGGAGGTTTCAGCATTTTCAGTCCTCACAGTCCCCTCCTGAACGAGCTGAAATCCATCAGAAATCCATTAGAAATCCATCAGAAATCCGTCAGAAGTCTGGGTACTCAGTCATGGGAGTGTGCCCTGAGAGCCTGCTATCTCCCTGCCCCACAGGAAAACCCCTTCCTCTGAGGGAACCTTTGAGGTGGTTGTCCTTCATCCCTGCCCTGCCTTTCAGGGCTACAGATCAAGGGTGACCACCCCTCCGGCCCCACGGAGCCAATATCCCATCATACAAGCTTTTCCTTGGGAATGGGTCACCCTCCCCGTGCTGAAATTCTGCCTGGTAGCGACAGTGCAAGTGCTTGTGGGGCAACAAAAGAGGTTTGTGCCTCCAGGGGAGAAATAAGAATACAAATATCTTTGGCATGAAAAACCCCAGTGGGATTTGCTCCTTGGTATTTCTTGTCTGTTCTTTGCATCTGTCTCTGCCTCACCTTCCCATTCCTTTCCTTAGGGCTTTCCAAGAGCAATGAGGCTTTGGGGAGCAATGGGGGCCCTGTGGGGGGATAGGGATAGGACAAGTGCAGCCTCTCCAACTCAGAACTCCCCAGCCTCACTGTAAAACCCTTTTGTCCCCGTATTGTCTGCCCGTTTTGGGGGAGATTTCCCTGCTGCTTGGCTTGGCTGTGCCTGGCTGGGATCCTTTTCCCCGGCACATCCATTGTGGGTCCGTCCCGTGCCTGGCAGCGCTGGCACCGGGACGTGCCTCTTCATCATCCCGGGAACTCCAGCAGCCCCCGAGCACGGCTGGTTGTGTGAGGGCTCTGTAATCCACAGGGAAGCAGAGCAGGCGTCCTGTCCTGTCTGTGGGCATAAATCAGGCAGGAGCTGGAAAACAGGGCGGGCTGGGAAGGGCCGGGGAGCGCGGGCCCCTGCGCTGAGCCGCCGGATGGCTCAGGGACTTCCAGTTCATTTATTCTGCCGGGGTTTGCCCAGCCCTGCTCGGCATGAGAAATGTTTTCTCTGAAAGACCCAGCAGTGAGATGGGTGAAAAACATTCTCCTGTCCCAGGAGCTGGCAGAAATCCTGGTAAATCTGCAGAAGTATGTTTTTGTCGGTGCTGCTTATTCTGCGAGGAGAACTAGCATAAACTATTCCAGTAGAAAACCTTTTTCCTGGAATAAAGTCCTGACTGTGTTCAGAGCATTGTCAGGCTGTGCTGGGAATGGAGCTTTGCTGGTAAACATGTCAGCACGGGGGAGGTCCAGTGGGGCAGACACAGAGCTCCTGCCCCTCTGCCCCATGACCAGACTCCTCACCAGGTACCTGCTGCCCTTCTCTGCTCAAATCAAAACCTCTGTAATCTTAAATTGCAAACAAAACACAGATTTTTTTTTCTGCTCCCTGAAAGCCTGTCTGCCCTGCCATCCATCCCCTCCAGGCTGTGGATGGATATCCCACAAGATAGGGCACCAAGAGCCTCACCAAAGGGATATGTCCCCATCCCACATCACTGAGCAGCTGTGGGGTCAGCACTTCTGCTTGCCTGCCTCAGTTTCCCTGGCCCCAGCTGGCACAAGGGGTGACCCTGGGAGCTCCTGGAGTGGTCCTGGGTAACAGCAGGTACCCACTTGGGTTTGAATTTCTCATCCTTTGCTGTGCCCTTTTCTCCCTGCTCCTCGTGGCAGGGGTGGGGATGAAGTCCCTGCTGGGACTTTCAGCAGGGCCACTGGGTGGGTTTGGGCTGGAGATCAGAGCTGGGACACCCCGGGTGGGTTTTGAGCTGGCAGGGGGGCAGCTCAGCACAGCTGGGTGTGCTTCAAAGGGCAGCAGGTTTTTCTGGGCTCCAGCCACTGCTTTGCTCTCCAGGCAGGCGTGAAATGTGAAAGAATGTGAAAAATGTGAAAGTGATTATGCTGGCCCCAAGATTTGTAAACTTTCTGGTTAATGTGTAATAAATACATGACAGATGCTGCCAGTGCTGTGCAGGTGACCCCTCTGTGGTGGCACTGCCAGTGGTGACATCCCAGAGAAGCATCTCCCCTCCTGTGCACCAGGGCCAGCCCAGGGGGTGTCCTGCTTGGAGAGGCTCTGGGGCTTTTCTAAACTGGTTTATCTGGTTTGGACTTCTCCAGGTTCCTGTGAACAGCCTTGCCTGGCTTGCAAAAGGCAAGGTTATTTATTTGTTCAGTCCTCCCCTGGTTCAAGGTGCGTGCTGTGACGCCCAGGTGTGCCCTGTCCAGCTGAGGAGCACGCTGCCAACACCAGTTATCCTGAAGCCTTGGATGCTGGGAATGATTCCTCCCAGGTAGCTCATCCAGCCACCTGTGCAGTATTTCCTTCTTGGCACGAGGCAAGGTGCTGCAATGTCCCTGCCACAGGCAGCCTGGGGAATCTCTCCTGAGTCATTTTGGATTTTTTTTGCAGGAATAGCTAAAAATCAGTCAGCTCTGGGTGGGTCTGGCTGCAGCAAAGCTGGAGGGGAGCAGAGGTCCTGGTGCAGTGGTGAACAGGGGCTGGGATTTATCCTAGGGAGGCACTCACCTCCTCCAGGGGGTTGTGCACATCCCAGACTCACTGGGAATTTGAGCTGAAAAGGGTCAGAGAGGGCTCAGAGTGCAGTGGAGTTGATGCCAAGGGATGGCCTCACACCCATGGATGTGGTCTGGATGTGGGCAGTCCATGGGCCGTGTTCCTCGCCTTCAAACAGCCTCTGAGCATCAGGGATCAAGAAGTTTTGTCTGAGGCTAATGCATGAATTTGAGCCCTGAAAGACTTTCCCTGTAATTTAGGGAGGAGAGAGTGTCCTTTGAAAATTGTTTGGGTTGTTTTTGTTAGCTGTGTCATCCTGGCATCCCTCCCCAGAGTGAATGGGAGGGACAGAGCTTTGTGGGTTCGGCTGCTTTGAGGTGTGCTGGGGTTTTCTGTGTGGCAGAAGGTGCAGGTGCAGGTGCAGCTGGGGGGTCCCTGGGGTGCAGGGCCAGCCCCCAGGAGCAGGACTGGGTCTGGGATGGTGCTGCTGGGAGGATGTTTGGAGAGGCTGGGATTTGGCACGGAGGCCAAGCTCAGCCTGGGAGGGGCCGGGAGGTGCTGGATGCCAGCAGAGGTGCCAGAGGGCAGGATTACGTGGTGTGTCTTCCCAGAAACCAGGGAACACCACCTGCCTGAGGTGCTCAGCTCAACTTTTGGTGCTTTATTTTTTCCCTAAACCCCAATTCTAGCAGAGGGTGATATCCTGCTCCACTGTGGAGAGTCCTAGACAGGGGACTGGGATGGGGCTAGGATGGGATGGGCTGAGGTCTCCCTGACCACTGTGAAGTTGGTGGTTCAGTTCTGTGCTGTCCTTGGCCCAGCCCCTGAGCAGGGGGTGTTGTACCCAAGCAGAGCTGCTCCTTTCAAGTCTCCATCCATGAAGAAATTCAAGGAAATTGCAGAGAAATTGTTGTTTGGAAAGTAAAGGCAACTTAGCTGCCATCAAACATGTCCAGAGATCTAATCTTGATTGTTGGAGCTGTGGGGATGCAGGAGAGTGCAGAACAGGACCTGAGCTCCTGGGCTTTGTTGGGGCAGGGCTGAGCAGCCTCTCCCACAGCTGAGCCCCCTCCCACAGCTCAGCCCCACCACCCACCACATCCCACCCCCATCAGCTGATGTACCGAGAGCCTCCAGACTTTATAAATTAACACTCTGGGCTATGAATTATGAATGGAGCCACATCTCTGATCACTGCAATGCTCTGCTGACAGCCCAGGAGCTGCTGATCCAAGTGACAGCCCAAAGCTTTTAAAGATGTGAACAGCAAAACCTGGGAATAATTTACTTTGCAAACTGCAAACCCTTTGGCCTACAGATGGGGCTCATCGTATTCCCTCTCCTGCCTGCTCCTATCCTGTTCTTCTCTTTTGTTTCCCAGTGTTGCCTTCTGCACTCTCCCTCTCTGGGATGTTGTCCTGCTTGGCTGTGTTGACCATCCCTTGGGAGCTGCCTCCCTCATGCCATTTTCCTGCCCCAAGGCTGCTGGTACCAACTGGGGACAGCTGGTCCTGGCCATCCCCAACCCAGGCACAGATCCCCACAGCCAGTGCAGAGCTCCTGGTGCAGGACCCAGCGGGATTTTGGCAGATCTCTGCAGTTTCATCCCCCTTTGGCCACAACTTCGTGTCCAAGACATCGTATTCCACAGCTCCATCTGCTCCATGGAGCTCTGCCACAGCTTTGTCTCTGCCATTGGTCTTTGAAGGGTTTGTCCTTGAACCTTTCCATCTCTGGAGGCCAAATCCTGCCCTAAGCAGCTGGATGTGCTTAGTTCTGGGTATTCCTGGGTTTTTTTGCCTTCTGGGCTTGTATGGATTCCTGCCTCCTCACCTCTGGGGCAGCTCCCTCCAGCAGCTGGGCTGTGCTCCCTGCTCTGTCAGCACTGGGGCAGCAGGAGCAGAAATTAATTTAGACAATGAGCTTCAAACACTTGTCTGTTGTCATAAATGAAGGCAGAGCCTCCCTCTCGTGGGGTTGTGCCCCCTGTAGCACTCAGGAGAAAGCCCTTGGCAAGCAGGAGGGAGCACGGGGTGGCAGGAGCATGGGATGGCAGGGTTAACCCTAACCCTAGCCCAAACCATCCCAGCCTGAGCAGTGGGTGCAGGAGAGGGGCACTCCATATTCCCAGTCCTTTCCAGCTGAGCCATTGTGAACCAGGCAGCAGAACAATTCCAAAGGCACTTTGGAGAAGGTGTTTATCCCTGGGCTGGGATGCAGGAGTGCTCCCCACGTCCTGACTGTTCTGTTTCCCTTGCACAGGGGATGATGTAACGAGGTGCAGGACGGACTGACAGAGCCCCAGCAGTTTCTTCTCCACCCAGGGGCCGAGGGGCTCAGCCTGCAGGGAAGGAGCCATTTTTGGACACAAACATCCCTGTGGCTGAGGGGAGAGGAGCTGCCGCCGCCGCCGCGGATCGAACCCGCTCCTGGAGGGGAAAATACCGCTTCGGTTTGGTGTCTAATTAGATATTTACCAGGAAGGAAGGAAAGATATAAATAGGGTGACAGTGACTTCAAAGGGTGTTTTTTGACTTCTAAGAATAACACCTTTGCTGGCGCCGATTTCGGGAATATCGGCTGTGCCTGGGTGTGAAAGGCGGAGGAGGTGTCGCAGCTCGGTCGGCAGCCAAGGGAGCAAACCCAGACCCCAGCCCCCGTCCGGCCCCGCAGGACCAGCTGAGGAAGGGACAGAGCCCGTGCAAAGCTCAGCTGCATCCGCAGGGACACAGCAGGGGGAGTTTGGGGAACACAGCCGGTGCTGCACCGCGGGCAGGAGGGGACGTGTGGCACCATGGAGACCCCATCCCTGTCCCCATGGGCAGTGCTGGTGCTCACCCTGCTGCTGGGGGGACTCTGGGCTCCCTGTGTGGTGAGCAGGCAGCCCAACTTCATTGTCATCCTGGCTGATGATGTGGGCTGGGGGGATCTGGGCGCCAACTGGGCAGAGACAAAGGAGACCCCGCATTTGGATCAGTTGGCTGCCGAAGGAACAAGGTAATGTCTGTCCCCCTTCCCTGCCCTCACCCAGCGTCCCTGGATACTCTGTCCAGTGCAGCACAGGGGAATTCAGCCCTGTGGGGCTGGCAGGTGGAGGGGTTTCATTGATGTGGGTTTGGGTGCATGGGGAGGGCAGCCAGAGCCTGGTGCCTTTGTGGGGCAGGTCCATCCGTCCCTGCTGGAACCTTCACCTCTCACCCCCCACCCTCATGCCCAGAGCAAAAGGGGAAGCAGGAAGGGACAGGGCAGTGTCAGAGCACACGGGGTCTTGTGAATTGAAGGGTCTTTTCATTTTGCAGGTTTGTGGATTTCCACTCAGCTGCATCCACGTGCTCCCCCTCCCGCGCCTCGCTGCTGACGGGGCGCCTGGGGCTGCGCAACGGGGTCACCCACAACTTCGCCATCACCTCCCTCGGGGGCCTCCCCCTCAACGAGACCACCCTGGCCGAGGTCCTGAGGGAGGCTGGCTACACCACGGGGGCTATAGGTAATGCCCAGAGTGCCAGGGGGCAGCTGGGGAGGTGGCAGGGGGTGACAAAGATGCAGAGGAGGTACTTGGGTGAAAGGAAAACCTAAAGGATCACGTGAGAGAGATTTCACCTCACGCACATCCCCCTTGGATTTTGCAATGCCGAATTTAAGATCTTCCTTCTCAATGGTGCTGCCAGAAATCCAGACTTCTCCACCTAATCTCTCACTGCTTTTCCTCACCAGGAATGTGCTGGCTGTTCCTTGGCAAACAGGGCTGTGCTTGGTGGCTCTGCCATCCTGCACCTCGGGCAGTGGCCGCTGGCCTCGTGGCTTTGGGCACCCTCCTGTCACCGTGGGTCCCCCTCAGCCTGCACAAGGCCTTTGCACCTGCAACTCCTGCTGTTGTGCTGGCAGAAAATCCCTCTGTTTTTCCATTTCCCCCCAGTTTTTGCAGTTCTCCCTCTTGGATCAGGGTATTAGGTGGGAGCCTGTGAGTGCTGGAGGTCAAGGGATGAAGCTGGCTGTTAGGGAGGGGTTAGGAAGCCGTCTGCTCAGAGCACAAACACATGAAAGAGCCTTTTAAGGCTGGAAGCAGTCGCTTTGCACAGGCATGAGATACCTTATGCATTTTTTCTGCGTTTTCTGCAAAAATAGATGGCATTCTGGAGTCAATGCCAGCACAAACAAGGAGCCTTTCTTGTAGCTTGATTAAAGCCCCCAGCGCTGCGGGCACCTCGTGGGTGAGGGCTGCTGGTGGCCAGAGCTGTGTCACCTCTGAAATGATGTTCTGTGTCACCTCTGAAATGATGTTCTGTGGCTTCCACGCAGGCAAGTGGCACTTGGGACACCACGGCCACCATCACCCCAACTCCCGCGGTAAGAGCTGTGCCAGTGGGGACAACTGGGGGCCCTGTGGCCACCTTGACCCCACTGACCCCCTCACTTGCCTCTCAGGCTTTGACTTCTACTTTGGGATCCCCTACAGCCACGACATGGGCTGCACAGACAGCCCTGGCTACAACCTGCCTCCCTGCCCGCCCTGCCCGCGGCACGGCACCGCTGCCAGGTACGGGGCACGGGGGTTCCCCTGGGTGTTTGCAGCAGTGTCCCCAGCCCCGAGGGCTGCCCTTGGCCCTGGTCACCTCCCCTCACGCTCTGCACACCCTGTTTCCCCTGCAGGGAGCACCCTGTGCTGTGGGCACATTGTCACTGCTCCCTGTGTCCTCCCTTCCTCGGCTTTCTGGAGGCCAGGAGAGCAGCCAGGCTCTGTGCCTGCTCTGGTGACAAGCCCGGGGTGGCTCTTTCCCAGCAGGGTGGCCAGGAAGGACTGTTACACGGAGGTTGCCCTGCCTCTCATGGAGAATGTCACCATCATCCAGCAGCCCGTGGAGCTCGGCAGCCTGGCCAGGCTCTACGTGGAGGAGGCAGCACGGTTCATCCAGAGAGCCAGGTGAGGGCCACACACTGTCCCCTGGGTGTCCCCTTAGCCAGGAGAGCTCCTGGGTCACTGCAGGACTCCTGTGCATCATGCTGGTGCAATGCCAGGGGAGATGGGAGATGCCCTGTGGTTCAGATTTGCTGGAGGAGGCACTGAAGCTCTTCTGGTGTCCTTTAAAGGGGCTGTGTGTTTTTAAAACCATCATTTTTGAGGAAAGTCACAGTCTTTGAGTGGGGCTGTGCCTTTTTCCTGGAGGGAGTGTGAATGATGTCAAGGCTGGTGGGGATGGGAGGGAGGAAACTCTGCCATCGGTCTGTCCATCCCTGCATCCCTGTGGATGAGGTGGCAATGGGGTGGTGGAGGTGCCTCCATGGGTGTGAAGTGCTGGCAGGGACTGTAAACAGGCGCTGAGTGGTGCTCAGGGTGGGACCAGAACAGCACCCAGAGGTGTTTGAACACGCCCGTGCGTGCGATCGGATCAGTTTTGAGGACAAAGCACTCCCAGATCGCTGGGCTTCAGGATCTGCCCCAGCCTCACAGCACAGGAGGTGCCCGGGTGTGTTTGTCCCCGAGGAGCTAAGTGGCTCCTCCGGATGACGCCCCCGAGCCCTGCTGACGGGTTGTGTAATTTTAATCCCCATTATTGGCGGATTACGAGCTGTGACTTTGCAAAATGCCTCCCCGCAGAGTGAGGAGAGGAAGCGCTGCCGGGCAGCCCTGTCTGAGCCCATCCCCTGCCTGCATCCCGGGATAACGCAGGCCCAGGGAAGGCGGGTCCCTGGGGTGAGGTTTGTGTAACAGAGGTGAATGAAGGGCTGGGCAGGGAGCAGCACATGGGGAAATGGCTCTTTTATAAAGCTGGGTGCTGTTTTGTTGCACAAAACCTGTAATTTATTCCTTTGGGTACCGAGGATTGGCAGTGGGGTGGCTTGGCCACATTTGGGATGCTGAGGGTACTCAGGCTCTGGGCTGTGGGGCAGCAGCAATCCCTTCTCCTGCCAAATCCCCAGCCCTCCAGGCTGCCAGGATGCTCTGTGGCTGTGAAACCAAGTGTGTAAACTCCGGGTTAATAGGAAAAACGTTTAAACTCCCAGCAGTGTTTTGGGGTTATCTGCGTTCATGGAGAACAGGATTAAGCAGGTGCCTACCTTTTCTCCCCTTCTCTTTGATGGCTTATTCCAGTTTTCCCCTGCCTGACTCATTCATTGCAGGGCAACAAAAGAACACCGGATTTGCCATCCCAGTGGTTTTTTTAAACCAGTCAAGGTTCAGCAGTTTGTGACAGTGAGATGTGGCACTGCTTGGAGCACAAGCGAGCGTGGGAGCAAAAGTCAGGGACTCCTGTCTTCAGTTATTGATTAAACGTTTGCTGGATCTTCAGGACAATTCCGAGGTGTCCGTGTGGCAGATGAGAGGGATGTTCAGCTGAGCATCGCAGCCACCAGCCCATCTGGGTGCTGGAGTGGTGCTCCCGGGTGGGATCAGAGCCAGGGGGAGCAGCTTTCCCCGCAGCTTTCCCTGCTCCAGGGGCTCTGCATCCCATGGGGAGAGGTGTCACAGTGGCAGTTTGCAAGGGGCACATGAGCTCTCCTGATCAAGTCGTGCAGGGACAGGCAGGGTGCCAGGGGGACACAGCCCAGCGCCCAGCTGCTGCCAATGCAGCAGCTCCGGGCAGGATGGGGTTTACTCATTTTCCACCCCAGGTGGGTGACGGGCAGAGGAAGGAAATGCCGAACTCACGTTGGGAGGGCCCCGAGAGCTTCCAGGAGGCAGCGATGGGGCGGCCGGAGCCGGGGGCGTGCGCCGGCGGGGACACGTCCCCGGGATCCGGCCCCTCCCCGCCGCTGGCCATCCCACCCTTCCCCTCCGAGGTCCCTGAGGAAGAGCAGGCCTCGTTGGAGCAGATAAATATAGCTGTAAACAAGCAAACAGGACGTGTCCTGTGATGATTTAGGAGCGAGCAGGCGGCAGGGCAGCGCACGGCGGTGAATGTGCCGTGCAGAGCTCCCTGTGCAGGGCTGTGGGCACTGCCCAGGCCGTGCCCAGGGGGGTGTGGGTGCCCTGCTGACACCCGTGCTCTGCCCACAGCACCAGCAAGGCCGGCCATTTGCTGGGGAGGGGGATAAAGGGCTAAAATGGGCCCCCTGAGAGAGGGGAGGGAGGTATGTGGGTGCACCAGCGTGGGCTGTTTGGCTGCTGGAGATGGAGGAAGGGGCAAATCCTTCCCAAATGGGGGGACAGTTGGCAGCAGGGGGACAATGGGGAGAGGTGGCTCAGCTCAGCCGAGTTTCCTCCCTGTAAGGAGAGGGGTGCCTGGAGGGTTTGCAGCTGGCGTATTTTTCTCCCGAGGAGCTGCAGCAGGGGTGGAAGGGCCACTGGTTTGTGTGTCCAGGCTCAGCAGTGCCACCACCCCGATGACCTCCTGCTCCTGGAGGCTGAACACTCTCTGTGTGTCCCCTGTGCAGTGACAGTGGACGTCCCTTCTTCCTGTACCTGGCCCTGGCCCATATGCACGTCCCTCTGAGCCCCCCAGTGCCCCCCACCCTGGGCAGGGGCATCTATGGAGCCTCCCTGGGTGAGATGGATGAGCTGGTGGGACGGATAAAGGAGCTCGCTGACAGCCTGGGCAAGGGCAGCACTCTGCTGTGGTTCACAGGTACAGCAGGGCAATGGGCTGGGGGTGACACTGGGGACTCCCCGGGAGGTGGGAGCAGGAGCTTTGTTTGTCCCCTGCCCTCTGTGTCCCTTGTCCTCAATGTCCCTGCCCTCTGTGTCCCCTACCTTCTGTGTTCCCCACCTTTGATGTCCCCTGCCATGTCCCCCACCTTTGATGTCCCCTGCCCTCTGTGTCCCCTGCCCTTGATGTCCCCAACCTTCAATGTCCCCTTCCTCTGATGTCCCCAGCCTTCAATGTCCCCTTCCTCTGATGTCCCCTGCCCTCTGTGTCCCCTGCCCTTGATGTCCCCTGCCCTCTGTGTCCCCTGTCCTTGATGTCCCCTGCCCTCTATGTCCCTTGCCCTTGGTGTCCCCTGCCCTGGATGCTCCCATTGCCCTGTGGATGGGGAGTGGTCCCAGAGTGGGGACAGGGGTCCCAGGCTGCAGTGCCCACTCAGCTGGGTGCCCACCCTGCCACCCCCCTCTGGCTGCGGGGCTGAAGTGGTGGGGCTGTGACTAATTAAACCACAAATCCCTGTTCATTAAGAAGCCCAAATCCTCTCTCTGTTGCTGAGCAGCCTCCCTAATGAGGATGTCTTGCTCCTGATGACAGGAACCCGCTCGGCCGCTCATTAACACCCGAAGCTGGTGGCACCGTGCCCCCCCTGCCCTGACCTGGCTGCACTCAGCCCCTGCAAACAAACTGCTAAAAACCAAAATCCATCAACCAGCTGCTCTTGCTCCTGTGGGGAGGCACCACAGGGGTGGCAAAGAGGGATGGAAGGGTCACTTGTCCTTGCCTAACCCCCCCACACACACACACTCTGGGGAGGTGTCCCCTGTGGTCCTGGTGTCTCTCATGTGGACAGTTCTTCCTCTTGCAGGTGACAATGGCCCCTGGGCACAGAAGTGTGAGCTGGCAGGACGCCTGGGGCCATTCGTGGGTGCCTGGCAGAGGCAGAGAGGTAAC
Organism: Argya squamiceps; assembly: GCA_037834095.1. NCBI lineage: Eukaryota > Metazoa > Chordata > Aves > Passeriformes > Leiothrichidae > Argya > Argya squamiceps. The sequence goes on along the minus strand of JBBMKD010000054.1, from coordinate 2,496,731 downwards.
CTGGCAGCCTGGGGGGGTCCCAGTGCCCGGGGGCACGGGGGAGCTGCTCCACAAAGCCCTTCACTGCCCATCGAGGGGACACGGGCAGCATTCCCCCCCCAGCCCTTCCCTGCCTGCTGCCCTGGCCTTGAACACACCCCAGAGCTACTTTTTTCTTTCAAACAGCCAAGTTTCCCCCAAAACTGCTGCGGGGGTGGGCTGGGGTCCCCATTGCCCCGGAGCTTGGGGTGAGTGTGCTGGTTTGGAGATGGGATGTTGCTCTCTGCCCCCTCAGGGTCTCACAGCCCCATCCTGCCCAGAGCAGAGCACCCACCACCCTCTCTGCGCCCCAGGACTTTGCTTTTCTTTCTCTCCATCGTTTTGTTGGGGTTTCTTTGGGGTTTTTTTGTTTTGTTTCGTTTTGTTTTTTTCACTCTTTCCTCCTTTTCCGGCCAAGCCATCTGCTCGGTGGGTTTATTTCTGCCGGGGCAGCCAGAAACATTCATGAGTCAGGCGTTTCCCACTTCTGCTTGTATTACGCAGTGTTAACGTGCCAGGCTCGGCTCCCCCAGCCCGGGGTCAGCACCGAGGGGCTTCCTTCCCCTCTTCCTGACCCTTCCCTGGGCAAACTGCGCTGGCTCTGTCCCGTTCCCGGAGCCCTTCCTTCTCCTGGCCCCGGGATGAAATCCTAACCTTAGTTTTCTAGTAAACAAACCCCGCTGACGGCCCCGGGTTGTTGCTCTTGAGCAACCCACGGTCACAAGCCCCAGCAGATGGTACAGAAACGGCGGCGGTCGGGAACAGGGCGAGCAAAACACGGCCCCTTCCCAGCCCCTCGCTGCCCTGCAAAACACCCGGGGGCCGCCTGCGGTGGAGGCCGGGGAGGAGGTCGGGCTGGCAGAGCGCTCCGAGCTGGCTGTAAACACTGGCTGAGAGGGTGACTTCGGAAATCCCTCGGCTGCTGGCGGCACGGATGTTTGGAGAGCCGGCCCGGGCTGGGCTGGCACTGCCCGCACCGCCCGGGGCTGCCGCGGGTGGGATGCTTGGGAGGGATGCTCCGGGGGGCTGCTCCGGGGGATGTTCCAGCGGATGCTCTGGGGGATGCTCCAGGGGGATGTTCCAGGGGATGTTCCAGGGGATGTTCCAGGGGATGCTCGGCCTTCCCAGCCCGGGGGGATTGGTCCCTGCCAGGGAAAAGCCCC
>JBBMKD010000054.1:2461369-2483047 GCA_037834095.1 Argya squamiceps | reverse complement strand
GGAAGGCAGGAAGGAAGGAAGGAAGGAAGGAAGGAAGGAAGGAAGGAAGGAAGGAAGGAGGTCCTGGGCTGTCCCTGAAGGCTGTTATCCATGTGGGAAGGACACTCATGCCATCCATGTGGGAAGGCTGCTCAGCTTGTCCTGCCACTGCACTGTGACATCCAGGGGTTTGGGAAAGGCTGTTCCCTGTTCTCCCTGGCAGGGAGAGAACTGGGGCTGCTCCCCATCAGCTCAGCAGGAAAGAGAGAGGTGTAACTGGGGTTTGGGGAGGTCAGTCCCTGCCCTGGGGTCTCCCAGCAGATCAGGGCTCCAGGCAGAGGAGGCAATCCCAAGGCAGGCACACATGGAGTGAAACAGCCCCTGTAGGGCCATTTCTGGGCACCTGCAAAGGCCTGGGGAGCTGCAAAGGCAGAAATGAAGGTGCAGCTGAAACCTGAAAAACCACTGGGATTTCTCAGCAGCTGAGTGAGGGTGTTCTGAAACCATTCTGGGTTCTGATTTACACACCCAGATCTTTCTTTGGCCTTAGGAGGACTTGTGTGGACTCACCCAGGTGTGCTGCCCTCACTCCAGCCCCCAAACCCCCTCCCACTCCCCAAACTTAATCCAGACTGACACCTTTAGGGCCCCAAAAAGAACAGCAGGAGCTGCCAGGGACAGACTGTGACTTTATTCTGTCTTACAACATAGCAAATGGCATCTTCTCTAATATCACTGCAAAAATACTTTGCCTGGGTTAAAATAGTCTGTATATACTGTACAAAGACATAAGTTTAATATCTCTTCCTATAAGTACATTTATACACATAAAACAGCATAAATTAGAAAAGGGACAAATGGGTATATAAAATTCTGGTTACATACAAATCTGATTAAATTAGCATTTACACTGTGGTTCTAACATAGAGTTTGTTAAATAGAGCCTTGTGCATACAGTACATGGACACCCCACCCAGACACGAATTAAAACAGGGGCCAACAGGGCCAGGTGTTCACTTACACAGAGGAAAATGTGTGGCCCACCTTAATTTATATATTTTTTTCTCTCATCTTGGGGACTCACAGATCTGTTCTTGGAAAACTCCTGGCTTTTCCAGAGCACCTCCCAGCAGCTGTCCTGAGCGTGGATGTTTTGCTGCTCCTCACGACCTCTTGGCCTTGCCCGGCTGACCTCCACGGCACAAGATTATCTACCAAAATCAAAACAACAAGGCCTTACTTTTCCCAGCACCAGGGAGTGTTTCCAGTTGGTTTTACACACTGGGGAGGAGCAGGGGGAGGGATGTCCTGCAGTGTTTTACTTTCCATCCTGAGGCAGATTGGTGAGAGGTTTATTTATTTGCTCTCCCCGCTCCCCAAATTTACAGTCCTGGGAACAGGAACTATCTGGCTCAGTGCTAAGTGTGTCTGGCCTCTGGCTGGCACTGGGCTGAGCAGGGCCAGGCTTTGGGGAGTGCATTTGCCTCACTGAGGGCTCCCAAAAAGCTCAGCTCTGGCGTGGCTGGAGAGAAGGGTTTGTGCTGGGCATCCCTGAGTCACTCCGGGGTCTCTGGATGGATCCCAGAGTTAAACTCCAACAGGTTAGACAGGATTAAGGGAGGGAAAGCCCAGCCTGAACACCAGCAAAGCCTCTGAGTGCAGGAGTAAAGCAGGAGCAGAGAAGAACAGGCAGCAGCAGGACCCTGATTCACCTCCCATCAGCTACTCCTGCCACAGAGACTGGGTAAAATGTGTCCCTGCTCCTGGCTGAGGTGTGGGCAGCCCTGGGCAGAGCTGTCCCAGCTCCAGCCTTGCCAGGCGTGACTGGAAGGGATGTGAACCCCACAGCTCCTGCTGCAGAGGGTCTCTGGCAGCTCCTCCTCCCAGCTCTGTCTCTCCACCAGCTGCAGGACCATCAGTGCCCAGCTTTCCAGGCACAGGCACTGACACTGCATGGCACAATTCCCAAGGGACCTCAGCTAATGGACTGATAAGCTGGGCTTAATCCTGCAAGCCCCAGCTGCCCAAAATGCCAGTCTGAGCTACGAGGGCAGGAGCCAGGTTCTGCCAAACTCCCTCATCCCCTATGAAACATAATTACAAGTAGAGCCTCACTGGAAAATCTGTGGCCTTTCCTCCTGCTACCAGCCAGCTGGTAAAAAATAATCACTTAAAATAATTAAGTGTCCATATCCACGCAACAGAATGAGGGAAACACCACTCAGGAAAGAGCCAGGAGGAATCTGGGCTCATACTGGTTCCACAGAGCCAGAGCTGTATCTACAACCTGGTTTCTTGTATCAAGATCTGGTCTGGAGCAGCAGAGGGGTGTGTGGACCCCCTGACAGGGCACTGGTCTCTGCCCTGTTGTAGATCCCCCTGGATTTTTTCCCTCCTACAGGCAGCAGCATCCTTTGGCAGCACAGGAAACTGCCCAAACTGTTTTGGAGCAGCCAGAAACCGATGGGACAGAGATGGTTTTAAGAGTGATGGAGTATCAGTGAAGGGAAGCTGCCTTTGAAGAGCTGATTGCAGTCTCACTTGACTTAATGAAATGGCTTTCCTGATAAAACCTTCACCTCTGGGCCAAATGCAGGATGCCTGGATTTCCAGGCATTTTTCCTATGCCTGGAAAGCACTGACCAATCTGCTGGAAGAAATCATCCTTCCTACTGAATCCCAGTTTTGGGAAGCTCCCCTGGCTGCACTCCCCAGCTGCACACAGGCCTTGCAGAATCCTGTAGGATTTCCTGTGCCAAACCTCACAGCACTACCCCAAAACTGCAGTGCCCTGCCTGGCCCAAAGCACACCCCAGCAGCTCCCAGCACCACTGCAAACCTCACTCCCTGCTACACCCACACAACAGGGCTGCCTGCTCAGGCAGGTGACCAGAGAACAGCCCAAATCGCCACAGTTTTGCAGCCAGAGCTGGGTTTGCTCTTCCCACCCTGTAAAATCTTGTGATCCTGCAGGGTGAGGGCTCTGCAGGCTCCTCCCTGCACACCCAGCACAGCACCCATGGCCTCAGCCCCCTCAGTAACACCTGAGCCCTCCCTGCCCAAGCTCAGCAGTGACTTGGGAGTGCTGCATCCACCCCATCCACGCAGGAATTGTCTGAACTGGTTTAACCTCCTTCTGCAATCCTGGCACCAGCAGCAGCAACATCCACGTTCCCTCTTGTGAGGCCACTTTTTATGAGTCCTCCTTGGGCTCCTCATCTCCTCTCCAATCTGTCCCTCCTTCCACTTAATGAACAGGCAGTGTTTGACAGATTTTATGTCAGGCTGGAGCTGGTTTTCCTCAGTCTTTAACAGCTGAGCCTCTGAAGTCTTGCTTGAGGTCAAGGGAAGACAAGAGGTTTCAAAATGGGGAGAAACTGTGGGGTTTGGGCACTGCTATTTCTCCAGAACCATGTCTGAGTTCAAAGCCACACCGTGGGCTGCGGGTGAATATTCCATTTTGTCACAAGTTTTGAGGTTTTTAAAAGTCTTTTTGTTGCACACTGGAAAACAAACAAAACCCTTCCCATGTTTCCGCAAAGCTGAATGCTGTCAAAACATTTTTGTTGGATAAGGTCAGGTTTTCTCTCCCTCCTTCTCTGCACAGGAGTGACCAATGCCTGAAACCCCCTTCATTGAGAGTGGAGATCTCAAAGGGCTGAGAAAACAGCCCAGTTCAGTGAAATCCAGAGCATCCAAACATCCTGAGGGACAAACCCCAAACCCAGAGCTTTGGGGGCTTTATCTGGAAGCTCCATTTGCTCCTTATCAGGGAGTATTTTTGGAAAAGCACCTTCCCACAGCACCTCCTCCCTAACAATACACATGTCACTGCTCTGTCAGGTTAATGACAGAGGATTTGGAGGGATCAAAGTTCATTTCACAAAGCACCTGCTGTGGTACAGCAGGGGTTTGGGGCTGCTTTCATCCAGCACAGCCCCAGCAGGAAGCCTCATTCAGGAGCAGCGTGAGTCCTGCCTGCTGGCATTTGCTTGTCCCCAAACCACGAGGTCAAGAGCAGGTTTAGCAGAAGGAAACAAAGGATTTCTCTCTGTCCCTGCTGCTCCTTCCAGGGGCCTGGGCCATCACCTTCTCTGTGGGCATGCAGAGGGAGACATTTTAAATATCCTTCTTGAGTAATGGAGTTGGACAAGTGGGAAACTCCTGCTCTGCAGCAGGGAATGTTGCAAGGTAAGGAAAGTAATAATCTGAGGGGTTTGTGAGTTGAGCTGGGTTTAGGTGGTGCTGGCTCAAAGGGAGTCATGAGCCAGCCTCCTTTTATCTAAGTAACACTTTGCTTCAGCTCAGAGGAAGGTGCCTCACAGAGGTCAGCTCAGCACATGGAACAAATCCTGGGATAAGGTTTGTACTTCCTCCTTTTCAGGCAAAACTCCAGCAGCAGGATATGTAAAAATGAAGTCAGGAATTCCAAAAGCCTGCCAAGGCTGCAACCTGAAATCCATTACAATATTCTGCTGCATTACTGCTATGAAGACACCACTGATTACAACCAGATCGTAGCACAGACCAACATTTGTTCAATTAGGGGTTAGATACTTAATTAATGAGCGTGGAATAGGAAAAGGAGCCAGAAAGACATTGCCAGGCTGAAGTTAGATTGAAAAATCCACTAGCTCCTTCCAATGGTAACTGAGAAAGTGCCACATAAAAATCATAAAATGGTTGAAACTCTGTTATTCCTTTCATCTTTGTACTTGGAAAAGAAGTTTCCTTCTCAGTTACCTTGGAAATTAAGAGACTGGTGAGGTTCAGGTATGTTCCAGTTGCATTCCATGAACTAACACAACTGACTGAAAATGCAACGGGGTATGAAGTTTTTATTTCTAAATCGTTCCAATTAAAACTATTCCTGATGATATTAAAAATCTGCTCAAGGCACAAAGGTTAGGTCTGGATCTGAACACCATTCAGCAAGTTTGTTCAGATCTATCTCTGCTTAGTTTTGACCAGTTTTGCCCCCATGCCCAGCTGCTGTTTAGTGGGGGTGTCCTTTTCCTGGCACTGTCCCTGGAACCCATTCAGTTATTTTAGGCTTCGCAGCGAGCTGGGACAAGGAGGGGGCAATGGAATCTCTTCTGGGAGAGGTTACTACTTCCTTCTTTAGCATGAGGGCTGCACTGCAGGTTTAGGGGTCCCGAATGCTCACAGGAGGAAACTCATTCTCATCATCCAGACAGACTGGTCCGGTGGCAAACTCGTGCTCTGGGATCACCTCCCCCCGCAGGGCTCCGCCGTCCTCCGAGTAACCTGGCCAGGGGAAAACACAGAGTGTCACTGCAGGAAGGGATGGCAGGAGGCTGCAGACAAGCAGCAGACACTGCTACCACCCTTTTAGCACTGAGCTGCCTCCTCTGGCTTCATGGACTGAGGAAGAGGAGGGTGTCTCCATGGACACTATGGATTATGGATGAATGACATGGTCAGCTCCCGTGGCAGCAGCTTTCCTCCTCCTACCATGAAGCTAAGCACCGATTTCAGAGTAAGATCTGCATTTGTATCTGGATCTGTAGTCACCCAGTCTTTTCCTGCAGCTGTTTAGTACAAGGTGTACCAGCTTCAGAGACTCTGAGGCAATCTCACCACAAAAACAGTGAGCCCTGACTTCTACACCCATGGTTACAACTCCTGGAAACCACCTGGCAGCAGCTGCTGTCTGCCAGAGAGTGGTTCCTGCCCTGCCTCGGGCCTGTCTGGGGCACAGCTCAGCACAGGGAGCACAGCTGGCACAGAAAGCAGAGCAGACAACTCTGCTCTGTGCCCTGTTTTTGTGGCAGAGGATGAACCAGGTGAGCTCCAAAGTCCTGCTGCCCCAGCGTGCCGTGCACATGTCACCACATGCACATGGACATCCTGGATGAACCCTTGGAATTGGGGACACTTTCCCCTTTGCCCCAGGTGGTTTTGTGGCTTGTGCCTGAGGAAGGGCAGATGTGGTGCTTACCTGGCATGGTCGAAGTTGAAGGCACTGTACTTTGTCTGGCTACAGTTGCTGCATAAGATTGAGGTACTGGAGGCTGAAGGTCGTTTTCTTTGTTCTCCTCCATCTTTCCTGAGCCAAGCAGACTAATTGTACAGATGAAGAGAGGGGAAAAGAGTCAGTTCTGATCCCAGCTGTTCCTCCTCAGCTCCAGCTAAGACAAGCCCAGGCATCCACATCTCCTCGAAGCACATCACCCATCCCCATCACTGCATGCAGCAGCCCCAGCAGTGCTGTGGACAGGGGAGCATTGTGCTCCACAAGGAAAGCAGGGGGTGAAGAAGGAGATAGGGAAAGCACCACTTCAGCTGGAGGACAATGCTGGCATGGGAACAGAAGGGAACAGACTGACCACAAAAGCTTTAGGTTACAAAGGCAAACAGTGTTTCTAATCACAGGGGGGGCTCCGAAGGGCTTCCAACAGGAGCAGACTAGATGGGAAAAGCAGCCCTGGCTAGTTTAGGACAGAGTTTGAGCAGAGATATCGTATGATGTAATGTAACTCATGACCCAAGGGCCCTTGTCAGCCCTCTGATGCTCAGAGGAGCCCACATGACAAGGCTGGGGGCTGCGGGCGGCGCGCTGGACAGCGCAGCTTTGAAGTGCTTTTGTTTTGTGGCTTTTCCAAAAGCTGCTGGCACTTTCCTGGCTGGCAGCCACCTCCCGGCCTGGAGCACATGTTACATCTCACCCCACCCCAAAGGCTTCACATCTGGAGCCAAGCAGCCCAGATGTGTGCAGGGGGGGGTGACGTGCTTAATGGGATTTGCATATGGACTGAACAGTGGCGGGGGAGGCTCTGTTTTCACAGAATCCCACAATGGTTTTGGTTGGAAAAGACCTCTGAGATCATCGAGCCCAACCTTTGACTGATCACCACCAGCTTGCCACCCAGACCAGAGCACTGAGGGCCATGTCCATTCTTGAACAACTCCAAAATTCCTGTCCCCAGCACCTCTCTGGGGAGCCCCTTCCAATGTTTAACAAACAATGTTTTCCGTGCAGAAATTCCTCTGCTTTGGCACTGGGCTTTTGTTTACAGAAGCTCACCGTGTCTCTCCACACCATCCTACCCCCTGTCAGCTCTCCAGCGCCCACTCCAATCTGGAGAAGGTGCTCTGCCTCTCCTGCCACCACAACGGTCAGAGCCCTGCTGCTGGGGGCATCTCCTAAAGCACAGCCTGCCCAGTCTAAGCTGGGATATCCCACAGCTGCCATGGCATCTGAGATGTCTTGGGAAACAAGCCATATGAGGAACAACTGAGGGAGCTGGGGTTGTTTAGCCTGGAGAAAAGGAGATTCAGGGGTGACCTTATCACTCTATAACTTCCTGAAGGGTGGTTGTAGTCAGCTGGGGGTTGGTCTCTTTCTCCAGGCAGCAACTGACAGAACAAGAGGACACAGTCTCAGGCTGCATCAAGGGAAATATAGGTTGGATATTAGGAAGAAGTTTTTCACTGAAAGAGTGATTAAATACTGGAATGGTTTGCCTGGGGAGGTGGTGGAGTCACCATCCCTGGATGTGTTCAAAAAGAGACTGATGTGGCACTCGGTGCCATGATCTAGTTGAGGTGTCAGGGCTGGGTTGGACTCTATGATCTTGAAGGTCTCTTCCAACCTGCACATTCTGTGATTCTGTCTCTGGTTTCTCCTGCAAGAAGCCCTGTGTCCCTGCCTGCTGATGTGCTTCCCTGCCACATCTGTCAGATCAGGCAAAGCTCCAACCACAAATTCAGTTCTAACTTTCCTGCTCCATGTTGTGCTGCCAGGTGAGATTTCCCTTCATTTTTCAGAAGACCAGCCCCTGTACGAGGTGTGAGTGGAGGCAGAGCTACCTGTGGTTTTTAATTAAGACACACTCCCCTCCGTCCTGCGGGTCCAGGTTGTAGATGTAGAGATGTCCATCTGACGTCGTCACCAACAGCCGAGGCAGCTTCTGAATCCTGGTGGGAGAAGCATCCTGAGGCCAAAAAACTCACAGAGCAGCACCCACAGCACATGCTCTGCAGGCAGGGGGATGAGATAAGGCTGGCCTGGCCCAGGGGCAGAGCTCAGCAGGGTCAGCACGTACGTGGAGAGGGCACAGATGTTCCTCTGCCCGGAGATGTTCAGGCGGACGGTGGCGAAGGCGCGGTCCTGGCTCATCATGCCCGACACCTGGGCAGGGAGGTAGTTGGTGGCAGCCTGGAACATCTTCCCCATGTAACCACTCCAGGTTGGAGGCTCCTCTGGCCGGCTGAGGGGTCACAAAGCAGTGTCAGTGGGGTTATTGTGATCAGTGTGACAAAACACCAGGAACAGACCTGATCTCACATGGGTGAAGGTTTTTTTGGAGCACCTGTACATTGTGCACCAGCCTGGCTGAAGAAGGCAGGGCACAGTGGCACCTAATAAACCCAGAGAGGCCTGCAGAGCCTGACAGCAGGGGTGCAGTGTGTGCCTTTTCCAAAGAATGAATCCCTCAGGACACAAAGACAGTTTGCAGCTGGTATTGCTCATGGGAGAGTACGTGGTGAGGACGTGGAGAACAGCAGCTGTGCAAACACAGAGCTCTGAAGCAGAGACAGCCCTGGGGCAGGCAGGTTAAGCCAGTCTAATCCCTCACCTGTCTGTGAGATGCTCCAGTTTGAAGATGTGCACAGTTTCTGTGTTGCTGGAAGCACAGAGGAACTGGGAATCCATGCTGAACACCAGGGAGCTGATGTTCACATACCTAGAGCCAAGCAAGGACAGGACTGGTCACTGCCACAGCAATCATTCAAGGGGAACTGCTGGGTTTGGCTCACAGAGGAGTGGATGGGCAGGAAGGAGACCCATCCATGGTGAGGATCACCCTGCACAGCTGCTGCTGAGCCTATGGGCTCACTGATGAGCAATTCCCTAATCCCTTTGCTCAGTAGGGCTGGGGGTAGCCTCGAGCTAATGAAAAACAGCCAGAGAGGTGGAAATGTCCTTGCTGACAGAGCTGCCTGTGGAGGGAACATCTGTGCCAACCTCATTGCAGCTTCTGGTGCTGCAGAGACCAGGGAGGATATCCAAAGTGCTGAGCAGTGGGATACAAACAGCATCTCCTGCACAGGTTCAGCAGGAATGAGGTCTCTGACAATTTTGGGGACTTCGTTATTTCAAATAAGAAAAAGGAAAGGACAGAGTAAATGGAGTGACTCCACGTCTGTTCCCTGCCATCACCCTGCTCTGTGACACACTAAAGGGAATCAATGAGCTGGGCACAGCCTGGCACAGTGACATTTCGAGCTGATAGGTTTGCTCTTGTTTTCCTTCTGCAAAAGATGCCAAAGCCACCAGGATCTGACGTTGCCCTGTGTCCCTGTGTTTACATTTTGGCTCCGGGAGCCCTCTGTGTACTTGTCACTGCCAGAAGAATGAACTGACCTTTTCATCCCTCGGCGGAATTCATAGAGTTTTTGCCCCCCAGGAATGGAAAATACACGAATGACTGTGCCCTGCAAAAAATGCAAATGGAAATATCACATAGGAGTGGGCCAAGGAGCCCGAGCCCATTCCCTGACACACCCAGGAAACTCAGGACGTGCAAAGGCTCCTCCTGTTTGCCAGCTGGGCTCAGTCTGATCCCGATACACTGAGGAGTCAGCAGCCCTTGTGTGCTGGCTGTGTTTAAGCAGGGGCAGCTCAGGGGTGCTGAGGCAGCCCTGGGCAGAGGGAGGGTACTTGCAGCCACACTCACTTTTTCAGAAGCACTGGCCAACTTGGAGCCGGTGGAGTTGAAGGCGAGAGCGGCCAGAGGCCCGTCGTGGGCAGGAATGGTGCAGGCTGTTTTCTGTAGGGCACAAGGGAATGTCAGTGCAAAGGGACAGGCTGCTCCTGGGACTGTGTGGGCAAAGGGACAGGCTGCTCCTGGGGCTGTGTGGGCAAAGGGACAGGCTGGTCCTGGGACTGTGTGGGCAAAGGGACACGCTGCTCCTGGGACTGTGTGAGAGCAGGGCGTTCCTGCCTTGCACCCTATCCACACCTGCTGATATGGATTCACAGGATCATCTTGTGCTGATGGTATCTCCTCACCATCCCCAGCAGTTTATCTCTGCCCTGCCTTGAGTTCATTCCCCACCTATCACGCCACAGTGATTACAGAATGATCACCTCAGGGGCAGAGAACTTCGGCTCCCTGCCTCTCCAAGGCTCAGGATTGTCTCTGCACCCTCTCCAAAGCCTGGCCCTTCTCTGTCAGGATGGCAGCTGGCTTCCCTGCAGTTCTCTGTGCTGCACAGCAAGTCCTGCTGCAGTGACACCACCCTGGTACCTGCAGGGAGCCCCAGCCCTTGCAGCACCTCTTGCAGCAGCAGCCTTATCCCTGTGCTCTGCTCCTCCCTGCTGCAGATCCTCAGTTCTCGCTGCATGAACGGAGCCACCAGCCTTATGTAACCCAAAGCCCTGGCATAAACAGCAGATCATCATGACCCTGCATCCAGCCAGGGACAGATTTCCTAAGGGGACTTTGGACACTTTGCCCTCCCTGTGACTTTGGGTCCAGTATCCCTTCCAGCCCACAGTGTGGCAAAGCTGCTCCAGGTCCTGCCCTGTGCCTGGAGCAGCTCCAACCCCCCCTGGCCCACACTGGTCACATCATTCCCACGGGATAAGCTGCTGACGTTCCCACAGCCACCCCAGTGTCAGCCTGGCAGTGGCCCTCGGGCTGCAGGGCAGTGGGTCACATTTCCCTGAATATCCTGTGCTGGGAGATGCACGTCCTGCTCTCAGAGCTGCCTGCTCCGAGCAAGGGGGCTCCGTCCAGATGTGCCTCCCAGGCAATTCCCTCGCACTGCAGCTCGGCGGAGTGTATTTATTCATCCTTCCCAAGGGCCCCGTTGGCTTTGCTGTGGCTCTGTTTGTTTTCAGCCCCTGCCGGTATCCAAAGGCTGAGCTTCGCGCTTACCAAAGTATTTCCGTCGTAAAGCACGATCTCTCCGCTGGTCGCGCTGCCGGGATAAGCCAAGTAGGAGTTGGCGTGGTTGATGGAGAGAGCACACAGACCTGGCAGGGGGACAGGGACACGGCTGAGGCTGGAGAGGGGGGAGGACAGCACGGGGCACGGCGCGGGGGGGTGTTCAGGCTCTGGCTCGTTCTGAGAGCGGGGCCGTGCAGCGCTGGGAACACCTCGGCCGTGGGGACATCTGCTGGTACGGGACAGAACGGCGGATGTGCCCTGCCACCCTCCCCGAGCACAAGGAACCCACACCCGGCTTTTCAGCTTTCCCCCTGGAGAAGGCAGGGATAGGTGCATGAAACAGCAAAGGACGTGTGGGTCTGAGAGCTGAGAGCACGCCTGTCCAGCCACATCTGGGCACGTCCAGATGTGCACAGGGTGCAGGTGCCGGGCTGGAAGCTCAGAGGAGCAGCCCCGTGTGGGTGCAGCCCCGTTGCAGCCTGGCTGAAGGCAGTGCCGTTTCCTTCTGCTCTGAATGGAAAAGGGAAGCAGAGAAAGACAAAGGAAATGCGCCAGCTGTGCAGGGAGTTTCCGGCTGACAAGGAACTCGAACGTAGCGAAATTTTAAGCACGGGGGGAATTCTCCCCCGTAAGAGCCATCTGGTTTTGTGCCAACATGAGCACAAAGATTCCCAACCACTCCGTTCAAAGCGGGCAGGAATTACAGGATGAGACAAGGATGGATGGATACGTGTGTGGGTACATCCACTCTCTTGTCCCCCAGGTGACCTCGGAAAGGAGCATCCCTTCCTCTCGCTCCCGCTGCTGGCTGAGGATCCAGCCCGGTGAATGCTGTCACACACGAAACGTGCCTGGCTCGCTTCCTGCCCCACATCCGTGTGCTCGCAGCCCTCCCAAACCCGCCTCAAGGCTCCGGCACGACCTGAGCTTCCTGACCCGCGGCGGGGGTCCCACCTAATCCCACGTGCGGAGGAAGCGGCGGGGTTAAAGGCAGCGGGGACGGCGCTGCGGTCCCCGAAGGGGCCAGCAGGACGGCCACACACCGCACGTAGCCGCACGGACGTGTCCTGCCGTGCCGTGCAAGCCCCGTGTCAGGACACGGCCCTGGCCCCCGCCCAGCAGCAGCAGCGGGGAAGGATCGGCCGGAGCTCTCTCGTTTTAGGTCATTGTTTATAACCAAACAGACCGCAGCGGAGCCAGGAGCTGCACGATCAGCCAGAGGCCCCAGGGATCCGCTCCCCAGCCGTCCAGAGGCGTGCACATCATGCCAGGGATGGCGCACCGGGAGAGGCATGAGGAGCGCGGCGGCAGCGAAGTGCGGGCGACTAAAAGGCAATTAAAGAGGGAGGGATAGGAGGGAGGCAAAGATAGCCCAGAGACTGCTGTGATGAGCATCCTGCCTTCTCCGGATGGTGATCCCCCGGCCCAGGCAGCACGGGGGGATCAGCACAGCCCTTTCAGAGAGGATCAGGGAAGGCTGGAGCTAAACAAAGCGAGCTCTGAGCGCCGGGGTGAGTCACCCGCTCCCTCCGCTCCTCTGGCCGGGAGAGGCGGCCGGGAAACCAGGCCAGGGGAAAACACAGATGTGAGTGTACTGGGCTGACCTCGGGGACACAAAGAACAAGGATCACAGGGCCACGGGCAGCCTTTGAAGATGCTTCTCTCCCCTCAGCAGCCACCCCAGCCATGGTGAGGGTTGGTGCTTGCAGTGGTGGGCTCAGGAGGGAGGAGGCAGGCTGGCACTGCTGGGATGGCACCTCTGGGAGTGCCACGTCACAGGTGGCTTCCTCAAGCAGCATGGAAAAATGCTACTGTGAAATGAAAATGCTACAGGAAGCCTGGCCTTGCCCTCGTGCCAGCAGGTCCAGGCACATCCAGGGCTTGGGGGGAGCCACATGAGGTGGTTTCCAAAGCTGCAGTCAGCATTCCCGAGATGTGCACACATGTCACCCTGAGCACTGTGACCTCCTTGCTTCAAATCCTGCCCCTGACGTGAATCTCATGAAAAACAACTGTCTTGGACACCGTGGGCATTTTCCTCTGCTACGTGGAGGAGGCTGGATCAGGAGCCAGGTGCTGTCCAGGAACGGCCAGAGATCTCACTGTGACTGGCCAGTGTGGCTGCAGCAAGTCCTGGCCCTGCCTGTGCTGGTGTCACCATGCCCAGGGCACACGCTTTAGGGGGGTGGCACATTTTCCATGTGCTCCCCACTCCTAAACAAGTTGCACCAAGAGCACTGAGGCTGGACTGCCCTGAGCTACTGGACACAGCGTCCTTGGGGTCAAGCTTGGGACCAATGCAGATGGCCCAGGGACAACAGGGGCACTGCACTTGTCACTCAGCTCATTTCAATGACAGCTGCTACAGTGAAAAGGGTTTAAAACACTAAGTCCATATGAAGCCTGTGATCTGCAGCATCCTAGTCCTGCTGTAGCTGATTGCTGCTGCTCTTAAACCATGACCTGATCCTCCAGCCCCTTTGCAGAACAGCTCCAGGCCTGGGTATCCCTGCCCACCCTGCTGCCAGGCCTCCTTGGGAAGGTTTTAAACTTTAATTATATTTGCAGCATTTAGCGTGTTTAATCCACACAAGAGAGCCCATCTGGTGAAGACCTGAAGTAGGTCGGGGAGCTGCTGGAAGAGCATCCCTTGAAAGCCCTGAGGCCAAACGTGAGCACATCAGCAGCTCCCCAAGCAGCCAGCCATGAAGGGATGCTGCAGCCCGGGCAGGACGGCACAGCAACGCGGGCACCCGGCCAAGCTTCCCTCTCTGCTGATAAAAATAAAACTAGCTCCTCTCCCAGCAGCAGGAAAGCTGGATTCACCCTGTGCCACACACACAGGATCAGTGCTGCAGCCACCTGCCCTGCCCCTGCATGGATTAGGATCAGGTGGCAGCTGCTGGGAACTCCCTGGCAGGGCTTGGTGCTGTGCCTGGCTGTGTGTTCTGTCCCCAGGGAGTGCTTTGGGAGCTGACCCCACGGGGATGTCAGACCCTTCTGCCCATCTCTGCCCTCCTTTGATGCATCTGCTCTGCACAGAGCAGGGGTTTGCTCCAGACAGGGCAGGGTGACAGCACCAGGCCTGACAGAGCTCAAGGAGAGTTTGGACAATACTCTGGGCACAGGGTGGGATTGTTGGGATGGTGCTGTGCAGGATTCAGTGATCCTTGTGGGTCCCTTCCAGCTCAGCTTATCCTCTGATTCTCCCAAGCCTGCCTGACTGCCTCCATGCATTTCTGACTCCCCAGTGCTGGGTTAGGATGTACAGGCCACGTGTATAAATTCTAACACAATGCTGTGGCTCTACAAAGCTCCCCTCCACACAGTTCTCCCACGCTCACCTGTTGTGTTGGGAGGGGTATCCAGAATAGTCTTCAGAAGCTTCATGTCCTTGATGTTATGGATGTAAATCGACTCTTCCAGGCACACCACCAGCCTCTGCAAGGACACAGGGGACATGCACAGAACCCCACCAGCAGTGCCTCTGGCTGCTGCTCCCACACTTGCCAAACCTGTGCTGTCAGACAAACTCAACAGCAATTTCCCACACACTGAGATGTAACAGAAACATGACCTCTTCTGCTTCTCCATCCCCTCTCACATTTGGGTTTGTATGACCTTTGTTTTGAGAGTTTTGCATCTGATTTTACTTTAGAGAGAAGACAAAACATGGTGATTTCTCTGCTCCTCTACATCTTCCACATCCCCAGGAACAGGTTTCACCCCACCACATGCCTGGATTGCCATCTATCCCTACCCCAACTCTTCTCTGCAGTTCATAATGAATTACTTTTTGATCACAAAGACCTGGCAGCAGAGAGGCTGCAATCCTGCTTGTCAGTGTCCCTCCAGATGGGAACACAGGCCCTTTGCCCTGACTTCTTCCTGATTTGGGAGACAACATTGAGGTGCTGGGTCTGCCACTGCTGCTGAATTGAATGCATCTGTCCAGCACATTAATGTTCCTTTTCCCATTTGGTGTCAGCAGGGAAGACTCTGCTTTGTGTGCCCTGCAGAACTGCACAACCACAGAGCTGAGACACGTTTGTTCAGGGACAGCCACCCCTGCACCATCTCTTGGCTGAGGGCTGGGATTTCCCAAATTCAGGTGCTTGTACCTCTTGTGCTGATCCTGCCAGGAACATCCACCCAGCCATGAGGAGCTGCCAAGCCATGGAGAGGAAAGGCAGAAAGGCAAAGGGAAGCCTGATGCTGTCACCTTAGCCCTGGGCCACCATCTCTGTGTCTCAGCTCTGTGTCTCAGCTTGGTCCAGATCCCTGTGTGTCACCACGGAGGCTTTTTGCACAGAGGCTTTTTTTGGGACCAGCCTTTGGGTCTGGCTGAAGGGCTGAGCTCTGTAAGTCCAGCAAGTGCACAGCTTCACTCCCTTAGTGCCAGGAGTCCAGAAGCACTAAAAACATCCCAATAAAAGCCTAAGCCCAGACCCCATCCATCCTGAAGTTGGAGCACCCAAATCCATGTCCAGGAAGCCTCCACCTCTTCAGAGATGAGGCCACTTATTTAGTATCTAAATGTGGAGCTTAGTCACTAACTTGAAACACCCACATTAAAAATCTCTGCCTTGCTCCACCATTACTCTCAGATCAAACTCTTTCCCACTTCTATTCCTGCTAAACCACAGCATCTGGGGCTGTGTCAGAGCCATTTTGCATTTCCAGGAAGACTTTGCCTTGTCTCCAGTAAGAGCCATCCACTTGCAAGCAGAGGAATATTTATACAGCTGATCTGGGCAAAGCCACCATGTGCTTTCCCAGAATGGGCTGCTCTTGATGTCCAGGTGAAGGGAGGTTTCCACATGATGCCAAAGCAGCAGCCAGAGATGCTGGCACCCACAGGGACAAAATCCAGGAAAGTTTGGGAGGTGAAGAGGCAGAGGAGGTCTGGACAAGCTCAGCAGGAGCTGGAGAGGAGGGCTGGTTGACCTCTCCTGGCCTCCATGCAGCCCTGAGGCCACGTGAGGGTCAGTGGGATGGGGTTTACCCTCACTGTGCACACACAGAGCCTCAGAGAAGGTGCTGTGATTGCTGCACAGGGTCAAGGCACTGCTAATTGTCCAAACTGTTACTGCCCACCAGCTCCTTCTGTAGTTTGAATGGATCAGGCCAGATAAGTGAGCTGGATTTGGGGGCTGAAATGAGTGTGGACACAGTCAGATAAACACCTCAAACCTCTCCAAAGAGCTCAGCAGGTTTCAGCAGTGAATGAAAACCCAGGAGCTCCCCAGCAGTCCCAGAGCACAGCCTGATTCTCCCCTTTGAGACAAATCAGGATTTACCTTCACACACTTCAGAGTTATCATGGAGCTTGGAACTAAACATTCCCACAACAACTGAGGGAGCAACACTGTGCTTCTTTGCACAGTGAAGACTTTTCCACAGAGAGATCAGATTGAAACATGCACCTTTTGTTTGAGACTCATTCCTGGTTAATTTGTCACCATTTTCCTGAGCTAATGCCTTGTCTGGGATTTGTCCTTCTGTGAACTTCCAGTGGAGTGCAGCTTTCCTGCAGAAGCTCAGGCAAGAGTTCAAGTGTCACACGCACAATCTGATGGCCACCAGTTTAAATCCTGAATGTAGACTGAAATAATGATTTCTCTTCAACCTACCCAAACTGGGAAGGTTTAGATGGGACTTGAGGGAAAAGTTCTTAGTGAAAAGGGCTATTAAGCCTTGAACAGGCTGTTCAGGGCAATGGTGGGGTCACCATCCCTGGAGGGATTTAAAAAATGTGTGGATGTGGCACTTTAGAACAGGGTTTAGAGGTGGCTGTGGCAGTGCTGGGGAATGGTTGGACTTGATGGTCTTACAGGTCTTTTCCAGTAATGACTCCACAATTCTGTGTTTCTCAACATCTGGAGCATCTTCAAATCCCTGCAGGTGTGTCTGTGGCACAGCCAGAGGATGAGCTGAGCCCAGGATTTGAACCCCAGCTCATAATGCAGCCAAGAAACGTGGATGGATGCAAGGCTGGGACTGTGCATCACCTTCAGGCAGCTCCAGAGCAGCACACGGGGAGTAGCCTGAACTTATTTTATTCACACCAATCTCCTGGAGCTGCTCAGCAGAACCTCCCAGTTTATTTTTACACATACACACACATCTATCTGCAATTCAAAGGAAGTCTCTCTTTTGCCAGCTTCACTGTAAGCTTAAGTGAAAAAAATCAATTTAGGACAGATTTAATTGCAGTGCAGGAACTCCTGGTCAAAGGCAGCTTTACTGGAAGCTCAGCCCAGAGAGCCTCACTGCAGGTCTCACTGTTGCTAACTGAGGAGAGGCTGATTATATACAATTACCCAGACTGCTTATTTCTTCATTGTAAAATGTCCTCTGCTTCTTAGGGCATATACTTGGAAAATGATTATGGACAAAAAGAAAAGATGACTTAAAATCCTCCAAAAGAGCTCAGGGCTGCGTGAGGCTGTGTCATATCAGAGGATAACACTCTAAAAGCCTCATTGTAAGTGGCCTGAGTGGGTTTTATACCTTTAAAACCAGAACAAGGCTGCTGGCAGTACTTGGAAAGCAGCTTGTTGCCTTATCCACAGAGCTCAAGTTACTCCTGGGTTTTTGTAACCAACTTTGAAGGTCTCACTTGCAACCAAGATGGGCAGAGCTGGGCCTGAAGTCGGGATGTGGGGAGGGAGGAACATGAAAAGGTGTTTTTTTGGCAGAGCTGTGTCCTGAACAGGCAAGAAGGCAGAGGACGAAAAGCTTTTGTGTAACTGTCACCAAAACACGGCCTTGGTTTCATTTTCCTGAAGGAACCAGTGGTGGCAGATGATACCCACAGCCCTGCAGCTCCTGGCAGAGGCCTCTCATGAGGGGCTGGGAGGGAGCACAGTGATGCAATCCCTGCACCTCCAGCAGGTGCTTTCAAATAGCAAAAGAGTCTCAGCTCACCATTAGACATTTCAGAGAGTTAGCAAAAAAGTTCTTTAGGTTTCTCAGTGTAATTGGCTGGGAGCCAGCACAGAAGTGTGGACTGGACTTTGAGAATGTAACTCAAAGTTAGTTGTTACTCTCACTGGGCCAAGGGCCAAAAAGCCCACCTAGGCTGTTGACTACTAAAGAGAGAGAACAAAGAAACTCCATGCTTTTCCAGGTGTTGTAGCAAGCAGATTTGTCTCTGTGCTGTGCTTGGCTTTGTTTTTTGTATTATTTTCCCTCTTTATTAAAACCTTTTTGATTTTTCAAGGCACACTCGATCGTGCCGTCTCTCTAATTAACATTAGCCACATTTCTGCCAGGCTGGCCCTCAGAAATGTGGGTAAAACCCAAACCCACCCCTCCAACCCCACTCCCAGCCTCCCTGCAAACCTCCCCAGGCTGCTCCCAGCTGGAAAAGCAAAAGCAGCACAGAGGCAGAGTGGGCTCACTCTGGATAACCCCCCTCACCTGCCGGTTCAGCCGGATGGACAGGATTTTACTGGAATAGCTGTAGTTGCAGATCTCTGTCCCTTTTTTGAAGTGGTAGACATTCATTTGCTGTGGCTTGGCATGGCTGACCACAACCACCAGGCTGCTGGAGAACAGACGCTCCACGATGTAAACATCTGGGATTTCATCTGGGCACACAGGGAGAGCAAGGCAGAGCCTTCAGCTTGGCTTGACTGCAGCAACAAGGCTCAGCTCGGGAGGGGATGGGGCTGGGAGGCTCTGTGCTAAGGTGTTCAGCATCATTTTGGTGAAAAATTCCTCATGCCTGGCACAAAGCAATTAGGTCAGAGCAGGAAGGGATTAAAGAACCTCCCCCTGAGGGCAGAAATGGAGCCAGTTCTCATTGACAGTGCTGCTGTGCCTGTCTCTCCTGGCTGAAGCTAATCCTCAGGCCCTCCAGCTGCACTCGATCCTTGGGAAGGGGATACAAAGGGAGGAGTGCCCTCACTTTGGTCAGGGAGTTTCCTGGGGCATGTGAGGGGTGTAGTGAGGTAAGGCAGGAGCTGGCTGTGGCTTGGTGTTTCTCCTGAGTGGTGTCTGGTTTCTCCCAGCCTCCCTGGGGAGGCAAACAGTGGCTGCTGTGTCTTGCAGTGACTGTTTGGGATGACTCCTGCAATGGTCCTGGAGGCCCTGCACCTCAATCCCCAGAGACTGCAGTTTCCAGCCTGCCCAGCCCTGAGTGATGCTCACTTTGGGCTGGGCTGTGTTGGAGGAACAAAAGCTGCCCCACAACTGTGATGTGGGCCTGGCTGTGCCTCAGCCCATCACCACGAGTGTGTCACCAGCAGGGACCTGTTTCCCTTTGCCTGACTCTGGGGAAGGAGCCTGGCCCCTGCTCCAGATGGGGCAGCTGTGCCTGATGGCTGAGGCTCCTTCTGCAGCCACTGGATGAACACATCCAGCTGGGAAGGGTTATTTATCTTCAGTGCATCTCAGCTGAAGCACTCCTGGCCTGAAGCAGCCTGGAATCCCTGCTCCACGAGGCCAGGCTTGTTTTGGGCTGCTCACTGTGTGCTGTGAGCACAGCTAAGAGCTGCAGGCCTGCTGGGAATGACCTTCTTTACATGGAAAACCTGTTAAAACATCTTGCTTGTAAATACCACTCTGGATTAAAAGCCTGGGAGTTATCCAGCAGCTGTGCTGGAAGCCTGTGGGCTGCTGCCTGTGTACCTGAAACATTCTGGTGGGAAACTGCCTCTGAATGCTGGGCTGCAGCACAAACTGCTGCTGGCAGGATGACAGCAGTGGAAGAGGAGCTGGGATCTAACAAAGGTGAAGGACTCCCACAGATTTTAAGGTACTGCTGGTCAATATTCCTCCCCAGGGAAACAGGAGACTTACTGCTTTCATGGACCTGGTCCAGTTGCTCCACAGAACTTAAGGAGAAAAGTCTGTATCCAGTTGTGGTTCCGATTGCCAGGGAGCTGCAAAGACAAAGCAGAAACTCAGAGCTGAAACCCTCCAGGTGACAGCAGGAGTCCCTGCAGGGCTGGTGGACTGGTTTGGACTGGGATGGGGGTTTTTTGCCACATTAGCTCATGTGGGGCTGTGTCTGGCTTTGTGCTGAAGGCAGGGTAGATAACCTGGGGATGTTTTTGTTATTGCTGAGCTGTGCCTACACAGTCGAGGCTTTTTCTGCTCCTCACCCCTCCAGTGAGGAGGCTGGGGGGGCACAAGGAGCTGGGAAGGGACACAGCCAGGACAGCTGACCCCAGGGACATCCCAGGCCACCCAGTGTCAGGCTCAGGGGATAAAGACGGGACAAGAAGGAGGAATGGGAGGATATTTGGAGTGGTGGCCTTTGTCCTCCCTGCTGTGTGATGCAGTCCTGCTGTCCTGGGGGTGGCTGAGCCCCTGCTATGGGAAGTGGGGAATGAGTTCCTTGTTCTGCTTTGCTTGCATGTGTGGCTTTGGCTGTAATTATTAAACTGCCTTTATCTCAGCCCATAAATTTTCTCACTTTTACCCTTTTGGTTCCCTTTCCACCTCACTGAGCGAGGAGTTGGCTGGGGTTAAACCCTGACACTGGGGAAATGAGTAGCTCTTGGCACAACTTCAGTTTCCAACCTAAATAATACAGAGTAGCAAACTCAGGAATCCAGTTTTCCATCTGAGGCTGTTGCAGCCTACAGAAGGCAAGTTATCCCTCTGAGAGAGCAAACTCATCCTCTCCTATGGCCCTGTGGCTGCTGGAGGAACAAACAGGTACAGATCTGGCTGGGAGGATGGAGACAGGACCCGTGGGACACAGAAGGGGCTGTTGCCTAAGCCAGGGGCTGATCCACCTGTGTTGACACAGTGACTTATCCAGGCTGTGGAAGCTCTGCTCTCACTGTTAAGGGGAGTGGGCAGAGTCTTGTCAAGCTGTCCCTTGCCCAGTTCCAGCTGCAGGAAGCAGCAAGATCTAAGTCTTAAACTAGCAGCCAGCCCATAATAGCAGCGCACAGCATTAGTACTGGTGGCAGTGACCTGCAGGTTGACATCAGCAGCACATCCACGTCCCTCAAAGAGCCCTTTGTTCGGGCACACTGATGCAAAGGAAACGGCATTTCCAGGTGTGACTGAGGCTGATATCTCTGATTCTTATCTCATTCCCCACGATCTGGCCCGATCCTGGCTCCGGGCTACGGCTGCCACATCCGTGTGCGGCTCGCTGCTCCGGGAGGTTTTTTGTTGTCCCGGTTGGGGAACGGTTCTTAAATTGGAGCAGGTAAACCACAGGTTAGAGAGGCTGAGAGGCTCCAAGGAAGGCGGCTGTTATCCCGGGTGGGGCGGTGCTCTGGCACCGAGAGCCTCCGGGGGGGTTCTGGTGGCCCTGGGCAACGCCGCCACCTCCCCAGCGGCCACGGAGCGCTCAGCAGACAAAGCCCCGGGAGAACGCCGCCGCTCTGACCATCCCCGAGCGCTTCCCGAGCTGCGGGGGAGGCAAAGCCCGGCGATCGCTCTGAATTCTGCCTCCCCCGGGCCTCGGTGGGTGTTCACCGACAGCCGGTTGCGCCCGGAGGGGCGGCCGGGGCCGCTCCGGTTGGGATGAAGCAGCCCGACCGCGGCCCGTGTGTGTGTGCGGTGAAGGGAGGTTCCACAGGGGCGATCCCCCGACCACGGCCCGTGTGTGTGTGCGGTGCCGGGTGGGTTCTCCCCCCGACCACAGCCCGTGTGTGTGTGTGCGGTGCCGGGTGGGTTCTCCCCCCGATCACGGCCCGTGTGTGTGTGCGGTGCCGGGTGTGTTCTCCCCCCGATCACGGCCCGTGTGTGTGTGTGCGGTGCCGGGTGGGTTCCGCAAGGGATATCCCCCCGATCACGGCCCGTG
>JBBMKD010000054.1:2428989-2451761 GCA_037834095.1 Argya squamiceps | reverse complement strand
GGGGCGGGGCCGGCCCGGTCCGTCTGAGGGAGGGGGGGCAGCGGCGCTTTCTCGGGCCGGTGTCCGAGGGAGCCCCGCGGGCTGTGGGGACGCGGCCGGCGGCGTTTCCGGGCCTTTGGGCCGGCTGTGCCCCCGCGGCTCCGTGCCCCCCGTCCCGGGGGTACCGGCTCGGTGCCGCCCCTGTGGTCCCGGCTCTGAAGCGGCCGCAGCCCCGCGCTGTGTGAGGGGCGGGTTGGGCTGGGTTGGGCGGGGCAGCCACGCCTTGGGGAGCTCGGGAAACCTTTGGGAACGTGCAGAAAAAATGGTTTGTAGAAATAGCGGAGTTTTCATTTTGGCCGTGATATCGCATTTCCTGCGGCGGTGTTGCCCTTCTCGCGTGGCCGTGTCTGCTCATGGGAAGCCGCCGGGGCTCCTCCGGGGCTGCTTAATTAGCGCTGACCTTCACCGTGCGGGCTGGCAAAACAAAAGGAGGAGTAACTGCAGAACTTCTCGGCTCTTTTTCAGCCCGTGGGAAGGCCACGCTTTTGTTTATGCAACGCACAATACACGTGTGTATGTGTGTGTGTGTGTCCTTGAGCAGGGATTAAGTGTGACAAGAAGGAAACCTGCTTGAAGTGTTGGTAATTCCATATTAACTCGAAGCCGTCTGTAATCTTCGGAGGAGCACGTTGTTGTGTTGTCTCTGTGCCCTGGGTTTGCCTGCTGCTGCCTCAGCAGGGTAAAACCCATGATGTGACTTCAGTGACTTGTCATTTCTCAAAATTATTGTGACTGAATCCGTTTTTTCCCTTTCAAAAGCTGATCCCGGGATCAACATATCTTACTGCATATTAATAAGCTGTTGCCACACTCCCTGTACCAGGTAACTTTCTTTATATTTCATCCAAAAATGCCCTGAGAAATTCTTTCCTGTTTCTTTACCTCTCTGTGTTAATTTTCTTATGAAAAAAAATGATATGAAATGTGTGCCTATATACATGTGTAGATAAAAAACATATTTTAAAATGGTTTTATAACCTTGTGGTGGGCTCAGCCAGGCCAGATGCTAAGCACCCACCAAAACTGCTCCATCACTGCCCTCTTCAACTCACCCACAGGAGGGAAATATAAGGAAAGGCTCCTGGACTGAAATAAGGGAGAGATCACTCACCACTTGCCATCATGGGCAAAACAGACTCTGCTCAGGGAAATTGGTAATAAATTAAATTAATTAAATTTGAGTAGGGTAATGAGAAGTAAAGCCAGATCTGACAAACATCTTCCTGGCCCTCTCCCTTCCTTCCAGCCTTATTTATTCCTGATTTTCTCTGCCTCCCCTCACCCCAGAGGATGGGGAGTGCAGTCAGTTTGTTACACGTTGTCTCTGCTGCTCCATCCTGCCCAGGGGAAAACTCCTCACACCTTCCCTGTGGGAGACAGTCCTCCTTGGGCTTCTCCAGTGTGAATCCTTCCTGCAGGCTGATCTCCAGCCTGCTTTCCCTTCCATGGTCACAATTCCTGCCAGAAAACCACTCCAGCACAAGATTCCTATGGGGTCACACTGTGCATTCCCCTGCTCCTGTGGGGTGTCTTCCACAGGCTGTGGGTGGATCTCTGCTCCCCCGTGGATCCCCAGGGGCTGTGGGTGGATCTCTGCTCCCCCATGGATCCCCAGGGGGCTGTGGGTGGATCTCTGCTCCCCAGGGATGCCCAGGGGCTGTGGGTAGATCCCCAGGGGCTGTGGGTGGATCTCTGCTCCCCATGGATCCCCAGGGGCTGTGGGTGGATCCCTGCTCCCCCATGGATCCCCAGGGGCTGCAGGGCACAGCTGCCTCACCAAGGGCTCTATCACAGGCTGCCAGGGAGCTCCAGGGCCTGGAGCACCTCCTGCTCTGACCCTGGGGGTTGCAGGGCTGTTTTTCCCGTGTGTTCCCACTCGTTTATCTGGCTGAAGTAGCCATTTCTCCTCTCTCCTTAAATACATTGTCCCAAAGGCTCTGCCACTGTCATTGATGGGCTCAGCCTGGAGCAGTGGCAGTTTCCTGTTGGAGCTGTCTGGTTTTGGCTCTGTTGGACATGGAGGAAGCAGCTTCTCACAGAACCCCCCTGCTACCAAAATCTGGAAGTGGAAACCCAGTGGAAACAAACTGGAAAGGGGGGGAAAATCTGCTTAAGTACCTTTTTGAAAGTGTCATAGCTGAAGTCTTTGGAAAAGCTGGCATCATAACAGATGTTTAAAGCTGTCCTGTTCATTATTTAGAGCTGCAGGGGTATTTTTGGGATTGCAGTGTATCCATGAAATAAGTGCTGAGGAATGAGCAGGTTTGAATTACACAGGAGCTTTTTGGGAGTGATGCTGTGATCCATGACTTCCTCCAGCAGACTCTGCCCTGACGATTTGGCTTTGGCTTCACCCTGGGCATGTTTCACTTCCGAATGCTGCTCGTGCTTGGCCTCTCACATTTCCAGCTCCCACCCACCTCTCCCCTGGCCCTCATCCATCCCCATCACCCCATACAGACCATGCAGCTCCTGACAGGAGCCTCCAGTCCTACAAAATCATCAGCTGAACAGCAGGAGGTTCAGGAGGAGTCTTCCCTGCCTTGGAGCACTCACAGGGCTTGAGTTGTTGAAGCTTTTTCAGCTCAGCCAAATGCTTTTCCTTTTCTGCCTGTGGCTGTAGAACCCCCAGAGTTTTGATTTCTGATTTCTTTCCAGGTGCTAAATAAGTTCACAGCATTTTCTTTAGCTTAGTTACTGCTCTGGTAGGTAAAGGTGGGGTTTTTTTGCTGTGGTATCAATAAGATAATGCAGCATATCTGTGTTGTAGGCAGCAGCATCTTTATTTCCATGAGTTATTTATTATTTAACCTTCTCCTTCTCTTCCCTTCAGCCATGGCAGCTTCCAGCAGCAGCAGCAGCGAGGAGGAGCGGAGCCTGCGGGAGTGTGAGCTTTACATCCAAAAACACAACATCCAGCAGCTGCTGAAGGATTGCATTGTACAGCTGTGCACTGTGAGGCCTGAGAGGCCCATGGGATTCATCAGAGAGTACTTTGAGAGGTTGGAGAAGGTAAAAATACAGAATGGGAGGGGAGGAGGGTGGAACAACTTATGTTTAAATGTATCTTTGCCATTTAGGGGCTCAGCTGCAGATTTGACCAGTTGTGTTGAGTGTTTGAAATTGGAAGTGGTGTTTTTGGAAAACAGATCCTGTTTTCTGTCACACCAAAGCCTGTAGGACAGAACATAGGGTGACCAGGAGACTTGTCCAGCTGTGATCCCAGTTCAGTGCTTACTCATGGAAGCTGATACACAGCATACATGGATGTGTGTGGAGCTGGAGAACTGTGGAGTTTGACCTTGCTGGATGCATTTGGGTTCTTATATTGATCTTCAGTAATGTAGGTAGAGCACAGAAGTGGTGCCAGTGGTATTACCCAGGCCTAGCTGGAGTCAAATGAAGTATTTGCATTGCAGATGTCTGGAAGGGCGAGCCTGTTTCTGCCTTCCCCTGGGAGTTCAGTGTTGGTGTCCCTCTTGTGTTTGTCCTGAGGGCCCTTTGGTGTTTCTGTTGTTGTTGGAAACATTCTGGGATCTTGGGAATGGAAAGCATTCAGAGTTGAAAGAGTGATTTCACACTCTTCTGACCTGTTAATTTTGTGTATTGATATCTGAGCAGGTAGGAAAAGGAGCTGCAGTGGGAATGGGAAGATGAAAGGCTTGTGCAGAGGAAAGGTTGGATGCAGCTGTACTCAGAACATGGAATTACTAAATGCTGCAGCTGTGACCTTGTGCAGCAGCTGTTTGCAGGTGCTGCTCTCAGTACTTGCATAGGGCAGTTAGGTTTTTATCTTATCTTTTTGTGCTAGTGAGTTGCTAATTGCTGATACAAAGAAGAAGGAAATTAACACTGGAGATCATAAATATGTCTGGTGGAAATTGTATTTTTATGGATTCAGGATAAGTACTAGAAAATGACCAAGGGGTGCAGGCTACCTGTTATAGCTCATCATTTATTTGGGGGACGTTTTGCTTATGAAATGAAGAGCTCTGATTTTTTTTTTTTTTTTTGGTGTGTGTGTATCAGCAACAAAGCAGTGAATAATGAGGTTCTTAAAAATCCCTTGTTCCTGCCTGTTACAATGACTCCTTCCCCTCCCTGGATTCTTGAGTTTTGAAGTACTGCTAGGTTAGGAATTTGAAAACATCACCACAGGTACCCAGACACAAAATTTTATTGGGTAAACTGCATTACTGTGCTTAGAATAAATCCTAAACCAAACCATATGTGGGGGTATAAAATGGGATTATTTGGGTGCTTTTGTGCAGTGGATTTATGGTCAACACGCAGCATTTAGGAAGTTAATTTGTTTTTTTAGCAAGATAACAAGTCCAGCTCTGAATTTAATGACAGGAATGTTGGAATTGAATAAGTTGATGATTTTATTCTGGTGCACATTGGCTCTCTGTGTACTCGGTCAGCCTACACTGAAGCTGAAAATAAAACTGGTTAGGTAATGTTTTTTCCCTTTAAATTGCTCTCACAATTTTGGTCAGGGTCTTTTCTCATGGCTTCCAAGTGCCCTCTAGAGCAGCTGTAGCTACAAGTGAGACTGGAGCATTTATTTTTCTTGCCTCCTAGGATTTAAAACTTGCTGCAGGTTCCTGTGGGTGCTTTCTCCCCCCAGCCTGGTGTATTCTGTTACATTTCCCAGGTGATGTGGTACCTGCAGAGCTCTCAGGTGACAGAGCTGTGAACATCCTGTGCTGGGCACAAAACTCCTGACATCCTTCTCTGGAGAGCACCAGTGCTCAGTAATGTTATTAACCAGCTCCAGCCCAGTCCTCTGCTCTGCTACAGCAAAAATGCCTCAAACTCACTCTGCTTCACCTCCCCAAATCCTGTCTTTTACATCTGTAATAAAGCAGAGCAACTTTGCAATGTGCTTCCTAAATTTTCCTCTCTCTGACTGTATCTCACCTCAAGTTTTTTTGTAAGATGGATTTTTTTGAAGGAACACCATTGAAAACTGAAGTGAGCTTGCTATTTTCTCTCATTCTCTTGACAAGTCATGTCTTCCACTGCACACAAACAGAGCTGATTCACTGGCATGTTATTAAAATATGTTGAAGAAATTGAAACATGCTTTAGAATTCCTGTTCAGAAACATGAAAATTGCTGCCTCCGAGCTGGTTACAGCTACTGTAGGAATTCAAATGTTCTCTTCTGGGTTATGAAAGCTGTTAGCTGAACCTAATTACTGCTCATTGATTGTATAAATGGTTTTATTTTATCTGTTTGTGGTGTGCTAAGGCCTCTGTTCTCTTTGCTGTGCGAACATGTCTGGTAATGCCAATACCTGCTCAGAGCTGTAATAGCTCTCCAGCACTGCCTGGGCTGTGGAATGCAGCTTGAGCTATGGACATTTACTGTAGGATCATTACTGCAGCCTGCCAGGGGAATCCTGCCTCTTGGACATGCCTGTCCTCTGGAATAAGTGCTTGAAATACTGTGTGTGCTGCAGCTCTGTGCACAGCAGGCTTTATAGAAAACTGGAATTAGTGTGATGGACATATAGTCACTGTCCCTGTTCCCCACCACCTGCCCTGCTCAGATATCTGAATATTTTCCTAAATGTTTCTTTTGCAAAACAAGCTCCTTTAGGAGAATATACTGTGCAATTGTGAATTGATGGCAGAGCTTTTTTTAAAAAATGCTTTTATAGCTCTTGAAAGTTTAAATTTTTAAAACATGATATAAATTAAATATTAATTAACCAGATGAAGTTGTGACTGTGTCTGGTGCAATGACAATTAGCAGGTTTTACAGTGTGCAGCATCATTCTGAAATTGTGAGGGTCTTCTTCAGTGTCATCACTTCAGTATTACTTGTAATAATTGAAATGGGCTTAATAAACACTTGCTGTTTGTCAGGAAAAATAAGGCTTGCAGTTTGTGACTGACACTGAAAACTGTGAACTGCCTCATCAGCTGAAAGACAAAGCTCAACACTTAGGTGTAGTAAATAGATGAACTTTATTCCTGAGTCTTTCCCAAATCCTGGGAATGTTTGTAATGATGAGTACAGAGCAGTCTGAGTGTCTTTATCCATTATATGTTTAATGTGAGGAGCCTTCAGACTTGAACAAACACATTTTCCTCATAAACACTGGCTAAATCCAAAGGTATCTGAGAATAACAACTGCCACTCTTTCTTTAGGTCCTACTGTAATTTTTCTCTCATCTGTTGGTTTAATAAATGGGGTTTAGTGTCAGAAATTGTAAAGGGTGTCTATGGAAGAGATGAAAACAGATTATGGGATGTCATGGCAGAGGGTTCTCTGGCAGGGTGTAATATGAATATCTGGAGATTTGTGGTTTGGTTGACATAGTGATGTTTGGAGTTGATGATCTTGGAGGCCTTTTTTAATGCCATTCTATGGTTCTATTCTGTGATCTGTCTCAGGGGAGTCTTCTTGGTGAGTGTGTGTATGGGCTATTTGGAATAACTGGTGTATTTGACATTAATACATTATTTTACCCACCCATGACTTGTTTCTGTGTCCATCCCTTACCTCACTATACTAAAAAAAAAAAATAATATTAAATTTTGGGTCAGACAGAAGTTACCAGTTCTGTTTTTTTGTGTTGATGCAGTTTCCTTCTCCCTGAGTGGGGCATTGCCCGGAGGAGTCTGAGTGTTTTGATAATAACTCCCTCACTAAATGCTGCTGAAGTGCTTCAATTTCTGATCACAATATTTAATATTTTATGTGATACTGGAAGAAACCCAGCAGCTGGTGTTCACTTATTTAAAAAGTGTCTTTTTTAATGGCTTAAGTATTTTGTATGTGAACAAACATGTTCTGTGGTTGATGGTGAGGCAGTTTACACCAAACACTTATTACTGCTCAGGCTATTTTTATTTCATCTCTGTTGAGACTTGTTCCTCTAAAATCAGAGGACAGAAAGGAGTTTTAAATACATTTTGCTGCCATGGCTGGGAAATGTGGCACCATTTTATCAATGGGAGAAGAGCAGGAAGTGAAAGGTGAGGCCTTGGAGCTCCTTGGCTCTGGGAGGAGAGGGGGAATGGAAACTCCCAGGAATGGTTATCCCACAGCCCTTCCCTCAGGCTGGGGCTGTCATCCAGAGCCTCACTGCCCAGCTGGGATTAAGGACACTGGGACAAACCCAGCTTTTACAAGGGCTGGAGCTCTGGGAGAACAGATGAGGCCTTGTTCCTTTACAGAATGTCCCAAACCTCTGTTTCCTAATGCTGGAAAAGTCATTTGAGCTGTTGTGATGTCAATGCTCTGACTCCAGGGTTGGCTGGTTTGTTTTTAATCTGATTTTAGTTGATTGAGGTGAACCTTTCAAAGAATCAAATTTCTATGTGTCAAGTTAATTAGAATTTGTGTTACTGCAAGTACCCTGGTCTTCTACAGTATCACTACAACACAATAAGTAACTGAGGGAAATAAGGAAAACAAATAACCTTGTGCAAAGTTTGCAGGTGGTTTGCATTAAAAAATCCCCCTTTGGCCTCCAGCATCCTTCCTCCAGCTCTTTTGAAAGCAGTGTTCATGTTTCTTTCTCCTAAAATAAATGTTGGTTAATGAGTATCAAGTTGGTCCATGACTGGACCTCTTTCAAAAGCTTCTCATGTAACACGGATTTCTGAGGAATTGCTCCTCTGTCTTTCAACTCCAAAAAGGCTTTGACACCTCGAGCTGAGGGGAGGAACTGGGGGTTTGCAGCTGGGAAAATGCCTTCAGCATTTGAGGAGCGTCCTCATCACCTTGAATACACTGCCAGAAACCAGAACCAGCTTGTTCACACTGATAGTTTAATAAATGAAGGATAAGTCAATAAAATAAACCCCACTGTGATGTGAGTGGTGTAGGAATGAAAGGCACATCTACCACGTGTTTGTTTGAAAGGCCTTTGATCTCGGATGCTGCAAGTCTCCTGTTTGCCTTCATGTGGGAATAATGGTACACAGGAAGCTCCCTGGTGTTGGCAGGCTGGGCTGGAACATGATACATGACTGCTTTTTTTTTTCCTTTTGGATTATGTGACACACACACTTCTTCCTTCCTGTTTAGGAGGAAACAAAGCAGTTGTTGAACCAGCTGAAGTCTGGCTCTCGCTCGGACTCGCGGGAGGACGAGATCTCCCCTCCTCCTCCCCTCAACCCTGTGGTCAAATACCGATCACGACGTGGGGCCATCAGTGCAGAAGTCTACACAGAAGAGGATGCTGCCTCTTATGTTAGAAAGGTGCTCTGACTCCTAAACCTTGCTCAAAATTACATCCACAATCCAGGAGTTTATCTGAACCCACTTCTATCCCTCCATCTGCCAAGCTCCTGGAGCCTGTTATGTCCTAATGGCTGTAAAAAGCAGACCTGTGTGTGTGTGGCTGTTTAACTGAGGACAGAATAACCTATCATGCAATTAAACCATTCCTGCATTACTTAGACCTGTTCCCTTTGAAGTCATGTGTATTTAGAGATGTGCATATATTTAGATATATTATATATAATGTGCTTCCAGTTATTTGGCAGCTGCAATAACATTTGGCCTAATGGCAGAGCAGGCTTGCTGCTGTTCCCAGGAAAGCACAGGTTGAACAGATATTTGTCCTATTGCCAAAAAACCTTACAAACTGAGCATGGAATAATGTTTTTCAGTTGCATAAAATAATGTAAGATTATATTTTCCTTGTGTTCAGACTGTCTGTAAACATTGACTATATTTGGGGTAGTATTTATAGTGCTTGAAAGAAAATGGAAAAACTCAGTCAGTGTTTTGTAATAATTTGTTTATTTACCATGGGAAATGCAGAAATACTTCATGACAAAAATTAACCTTTTGCTTTCTCTGATTCTCTCCTAGGTTATTCCAAAAGATTATAAAACCATGGCTGCTTTGGCAAAAGCAATTGAGAAGAACGTGCTGTTTACCCATCTTGATGATAATGAGAGGAGGTAGGAGGAAATCTTTGTGGGGTTAAGGTTTGTGGAGGTGCGGACTTCAGAAGAGCTAAATGTGTCACAAATCTGCAGTGATCAGTGAAACCACAGAGCTGCAGGAGCAGCACTGATGGGTTGAGGGTACAGATGTGTGGAGTTTTGCAGGTTTGTGTCTGATTTTGGTGTCCTCTCCTTCAGTGACATCTTTGATGCGATGTTCCCCGTCACTTACATTGCAGGAGAGACTGTCATCCAGCAAGGCAAGTGCCAGTGTTTGCCCTGGGGAATCATTTGGGGATGGGGAGCTGCCTCTGGTCTAGGGTTCTTGGTTTGTGTTTATTTTTTAATATAAAAGCAGGGTCACTGCAGCCACACAATTTCTTGTTGTGTTCCCTGAAGCACTTCATATTGAAGTGAGGAGTCAGAGCCACTGGAGGAGGATGTGGCTTCCTTGAAGAGATTATCTGTTGGGAATATTGTCCTTTGATGACTCTGTAGAAATGTTATGTCAATTTATGGGTCTGCTTCACCTTTCCAGTAATGCTGGAATTGCTGCTGATCTCCTGGGATCCAGTAGATGTCCCCTTTCATGGGGGTGAGAGGAGTGTAAAACCAGCAAAATGTGATGTTTCACCCTGCAAACTGTGTAAAAATTTGTCAACCTTGTTTTAGTCTAAACATCAAAGTTGTCAGAGATGCCAGTTCTTTCTTAGTATATTCAGTTTAGTGAATATTCAATTTTTTTTTCTTCTTTAGGTGATGAAGGTGATAACTTCTATGTTGTTGATCAAGGAGAAATGGATGTAAGCATTCCTGGTAGTTTATTAATGATATGTTCATTCCTGGCAGAAGAATACTCTGATATTTGTAGGCCTCTTCCACAGACCCTACCTTTAGCAGCTTTTCTCATTTTAAGTTCTTACTTATAGAAGTTTGTTTTGCTCCTTAATGACTCAGTCTGCCTGCACAGACTGTTTTAAAAAGAATGGTTTGGACACAATACAGATGTTTTAGGCGTGCAGGGTGGAGTTGAGGTGTCGGGCAGGCTTTAAGAACAACCAGATTTCTTATTTTCCAGCCCAGTTCATTCATAGCTCTTTATGACACAGGCCTTGTTGGGATGTTATTTCTCAAGAATCTGTGTGTGTAGAGAGATGTAGAATGGGTAGACGTGCAGGAGATGTAGAGGAGAATCCCTTTGTCAGTGAAAATACAAACTGCGCTGGGGTTCAAAGCGTTGATAAAACCCCAAAACGATCAACCTCAGTACAGATGTGAGAATTCCCTTTTACTCCCCAGGGAGCAGAGGGCAGCAGGGAGCTGGGGAGTGTCTGACCATGCTCTGCCCTTGCAGGTTTACGTGAACAGTGAGTGGGCCACCAGTGTGGGTGAGGGTGGCAGCTTTGGAGAGCTGGCCCTCATCTACGGCACCCCCCGAGCTGCCACCGTCAAAGCCAAGACCAACGTCAAGTTGTGGGGCATTGACAGGGACAGCTACAGAAGGATCCTGATGGCAAGTATCCCTCAAAACCCTGCTTTGTGCTTTGGGGGTTATGTGTCCTGGGTATCTGTCCTTGTGCCTGTCCTTTGCTGGAGTTATTTTTTCCAAATCCTGCTATCTCTTCAGTAATCAGAAAGCTGATTACTCAACGTGCATCTCTCAGGCACAGGGCAAGGGGGAATCTTGCATTAGTGAGCAAAACAATGCCAGTATTAAACTGAGCTGAGAGTTTAATAAGGCTGCAGTAAATGCTGAGTGCTTTAGGAATGTTGCTCAACTGGAATATTACTGAGACAACTCAATTTCAAAACATTTCATCTTGTGGGCTTGGGGTCTGTGAAACAGAACACTGTGTGCCTGGTCAAATTTGTTTGTGTCTGGAGTTTTATTTGGAGTAGAAAGAAAACTTACTTTGTGTCCTTTCCTTTTTTTTATAGGGAAATACTTTGAGAAAGAGAAATATGTATGAGAAATTCCTTAGTAAAGTGTCTATATTGGGTAAGTGAGAAGATTTTTGTTCTGGAGTGGAATCAATTGGCACATTGTAATGAGGCTGTTACCCAGCATTATGATGATTACAGGCTGTTGTGGTAATTCATCACAACTGCTTCTTTGCATCAGAATAACTCTAATTCAGGTCTTGATCACTGATGCACAGATGCAGCCAGAAATACACTGACCTCTGTGTAAATACAGAGAAAAAGGTGTAATTTGTGCCTTGAGAAGACACTCCAGTAATGAAGTGAATCCTTAACTCTGTAGAATCTCTGGACAAGTGGGAACGTCTCACTGTGGCTGATGCCTTGGAACCGGTACAGTTTGAGGATGGCCAGAAGATTGTGGTCCAGGGAGAGCCAGGAGATGAGTTCTTCATTATCTTGGAGGTAAGCAAGCTCAAAATTAAAACTCAGAACTTGACTTTTTTTAATTGTGGCCCTAAGCAGGCACTTGGAGGAGGACAAAACGTAAGAATGTACTTCCAGAGAAATCCTAAAGAAACATCATCTTGCTGGACATGCAGTAACTTGGATTTAGTTTAGCTGTTTTCACAAATGATACTTCCAGGAAAAAAATAACAGGTTTCTGACTGAAAGCAGTTTATCTTTTTGAGAGCAGAGACCTGTTCTGGGTAGCTTTTAATGCTTTACTAGTGTTGTCATTGTCTTCTGTCTGGTGGTTTGGTTTTTTGCTAGTCATACTATGATATTCCTACTGTTATGAGGAAAACCAGGAAGAAGTCACTGCTGTGAATATGTAAATGGTCAAGATGTTTTATACTTAGAGAGGAGAGAAGCAGTTGTTCTTGTACAGCAGTCAGGTGAACTGTGCAAGGACTGTGAAGTGGTTTTTTAACCAAGGCATCATAACAGCTGATTGTGTGTGAAATGCAGTGTTGGGAGTGGTGCTGGAGTTGCAGTTGTGTGACTGCTGCCATTTATTGCAGGGCACAGCTGCAGTGCTACAGCGCCGGTCAGAAAACGAGGAGTTTGTTGAAGTGGGCAGACTGGGACCTTCTGATTACTTTGGTGAGTTATGTTGTGACAGCTGTGGCTACAGACACCCCTGTCACCATTTTGTCTGTGCTGTGTCAATGGTAGAGATGAGATGGATTTGTTTAATTTCTGTTTTGGGCTCCTGTGGTTGCTCTCAGTGCTGGGTGAGTATCAGAGTCACTTGGCACTCAGGTGTGCACACAGGTTGTGATCCTTCCACACTGCTGTAAAAGAAAAAGATTTAGCCTGACCTCCCTGCTCTGAGCAGAGCTAAATTTGAAATGACATCCTATTCCTCAGGGCTGTGTCCAGTTGAGTTTCCTGTGTCTCCAGGGATGGAGATCTGACAGCCTCTCTGGGCAGGTTCTTTCTCTGTCTAAGCAGCCTTGTTGTGGAGAGGTTTTTTCCTTCATGCCTGACAAGAATTTCCTGTTCTGCAGCCTGTTGCTTTCTCTCTGTCTTTCCCTGTGCAGCCTGGCTTTGTCTTTGTAGTCACTCACTACACAGCTGAAGACAGCAGTAAGATAAAAAAAATTCATTGCTTGGCCTTCTGTTCTCCATGTCAGAAAGAAACCTGGTTAGAGCCTGCTGTTTGATGTTTAAATACAGCCCTCTCCCTCTCAAAACCCCCAACATTTTTCTCATGTTTTAGCTGGTTCCTCTCTTTCCTCTTGCTGAAACCTTTTGGTTGTCCAGGTTTTAGCTCTGTAGATGATGTAAGCAGCAAATCCTCTGTTGCAAGGTGTGAGTTGGGATGGGCTCGAGTGCATGGGCTCTGCCCAAAGGCCTGCTTGGCTCAGGATCTAGGACTAGACTTCATTCTGTGTCATTTCATATTTTCTAATATTTCCCTCTGTGTCCTCTTGAGTTTCCCCACTCTAAAACTATATAATATAAACTATATAAACTTTATATAAAAATAAACTAATATAATCACAGTCATTGTGTTCAGGTGTTGCAGACCTTTCCTTCAGGGGTTTAGTCTCCCTTAGAACCTCCTTGTTTTTTAGCAAGCCTCTCTTTTGGAGGCTGCTGAGTTCAGGAGCTTTAACTGGGCACAGAGGAAAAGTTTTCCTCGTTTCTTTTGAACATCCCTTCTGATAATGCAGGCAAAAGTGTTCTCCAAGGAACACTAAGTTCTTTCCTCAGTCCTGAACATAGAAAAAACTCCAGTCCAAAACCAAGCAAACAAAACCCCAGAGCTGCTGCTGTGCTTTCTTCCATGCTTGTTGTAGGAGTGTTAGGAGTTGTTTCTGTTGCTGATAACAGGGGTTTGCTGAAAACTTCATTTCCAAATATGTTGTTCAGCAGTTGAAACAAAGCTTTTGGCATGTTTGTGCAAAACTTGAGAAATGGGGATCCAGTGGGATTTAAAAATGCTCAATTTTCCACAGCCCCATGACAAAGTCAGTCTTGATTCTGGCCAGCCAGCAATGGGTCAGAGGCTTCTGTCTGCTGCATGAATGTTTTATTTGTTTACTTCAAAACCAGCCTCTTGTTGTCCTGATTTTCCTAGAAACACCAGAATTGAGCAGTACTATTAGAAAAATAAATATTTGTTGGCTAGGAAATTTACAACCGGTAAATTGAAACATTACCTTTCCTCAAACACACACAGCACTGAAAATTGTTTAGGCTTTATATTCAGAGAGATTTGACTGTGGATAGGCTTTTTAATAACAAAATCATCAAGCTGGGTTTTTTTTTTAATACTACCTTTACAGTTGCTTTTAATGCAATTACCAGGTTCATTCCCTGAAGCCTGAATTACTTTCTGTGCAGTTTAAAGTGGAGAAGGGTCATTTCTTTGCCTGTTTTTGCCATTGATTGGTAACTCTGTTGCCTTTGTGCCCTCCCAGGTGAGATTGCTCTGCTGATGAACCGTCCTCGTGCCGCCACCGTCGTGGCTCGCGGCCCCTTGAAGTGTGTGAAGCTGGACCGGCCCCGCTTCGAGCGCGTGCTGGGGCCCTGCTCCGATATCCTCAAGAGGAACATCCAGCAGTACAACAGTTTTGTATCACTGTCTGTCTGAAACTTTTCCTCCCTTGTTCCAAGCCATGCTTCACAAAATGCAGACTGCTTCCTTTCCCCCCCTTTCTTGTGCAGAGCCACATCGCCACCGGCATTTGCAGCTTCCTGTCCGGTTAAAAAAAAAACAACAAAACAACAAAAAAAAAAAAAAGAAAAAAAAAGAGAAAAAAAGGAAAAAAAAATAAACTGCTTATCATGGCACTGTCATTAATTTAGAGCATATTATTTCTGTGCTCTCTGTCCCATTAAATTAATAGAAAAAGTTCAGTGGAGACGTTTGCTTCTCTCTGTGCACCAGTGTCCAACTCAGGCCAGTGCAGCCTTGCTTCAGCGAGGGAGAGACCTCCTGGCACCACGCCATTGCCATAGAGTGAGGAGGTGACAGTAAAAGGGAGGGGAAAAAAATTCTTTTAAAGGTGTTCCTCAAATTATTGGACAGATTTTAAGGCTGTGGTCATCACCTGCTGTATTTCTTTTCACATGAGAGCTACCCTTGTAATTGAGCTTCTCGGGGCTTGGGGTTTTCTGGGTTTTGTTTTCATTTTCTGGGTACTGTAATCCTAGGTTCAATCGTGAGGCATCAGCTGCTAAGAAAGCCACAGTTGGAATTTACCAGTATAATTGTTCCTGTGTCTGCTGGTTTAAGATTGCTTAGTTCTGTTCTTGTCAAGTGTAAATCAAAAGCTTTCCAGGTTAATAGTTCTGGTGAACTACTGCAGTTGTTGATCCATTTGCTGACTCGCCGCAACTGATCTTTATCACTTGTTCTTTCTCCAGCCATAGATTTTGCCATTTAAAACTTCCTGTTCCAAGTGGCAAGAACCAAATGCTACATGAAATGCCTGACTTTGGTCTCTAGTACATTAGGTTGGTGGAAGGATGGTGCAGCTGTCCAGCTGTTAGTACTGTTTGAGTGCTTAGATTGGTGTAGAAGTCGAAAGCAAACATTTGATTTTCCTTGTGAATTGTTTTGTTAATTAATCCTCAGTTGACTTTTAAAAAATCACCATCAGTTCAAGTGACCCTTTGTTACCAGGGAAAATAAATGCTGAGTGTTTTGGCCAGGATCAGTTGCAGGTACAAGATTGCTGGTCTGTAAAGCTCCATGATTCTTGACAGAGAATGTGAGGCAGAAAAACTGAATGTTGGAACTTTCCTGCAACACTCAGTTGTTTTAAGTTCTTAGAGCTGTCAGTTCATTATTTTAAAGATGGTTCACTATGAATCTAGTTCAAAGCCAAAAGGTGCATTCTCTTTTCTTGCTTATGGAATTTCCACCACACTCATTTCATCCTTTTTTTATTTTTCCAAGTTCAGTCTGTTGCGGAGTCTTAAATGTATTTCAGTATTTCCCAGCTTTGTGTTCCATTAATCTGTGCTCACCAAGACTTCCCAAAAGTTTTTACTGAATTCCACGGTTCAATAATTGTAGGCAATTTTTAAGGTTTCCTTTAAACTGTAATTTATATCAAGTAGCATAGGTTTGTATCTGGGAGTGACAGCAAGCAGTTTGGCATTTGTTGTGCAACTACTTTAAGGATGGAGCCCTTGTTTTATTTCCTTTCTGAGGTGGAGTGAATGCAAATCCAGCGTTTTCCCAGGCATGGAGAGAATCAGGAAGAGTCTGCTAATTGATGCAGAATAATACTGAAGGTATCAAGCCTTTACAAAAGGTTTCAGGGTATTTCTGAAACTGAAATCCCAAGAAGGGGATTGAAATGCTTGTGGTTTGAGTTCTCTATTCAAGAGATGCTGAATAGAGGATTTCTGCCAGAGTCCTCAAGGAATGAGCAAATGCTACCTTTCTTTGGTTCTTTTTTTTCTTCCTTTTTGGTTTTTTTTGGTAAAACTTTTTTCTTAAGTTTTGACTCTGCAGGTTTTTTTCTTCATATGTGTTCTTTGTGTTCTATTAAAGCACCAAAAACTGTGTAAACCAGTTAGAGCTCCACAAAAAAAAAATGCACATTTTTTTAATATAAGGCTTTCTAATCAAGTTTCACTACTGCATCTTTTTAGCTTGCTGTTTACTCCCTTTTGTAGTTTTACCTACAAGATTTTAAGATAAATCAGCTAAGTCTGAGTTAAATATTAAACACAGTTATAGCTTTACCTTTGTGTGCAATTTCAATATGTTTGAAACCACAATTGGCATAGTTTTGCCTTAGCTAACATTCAGGGCTTTAGAAGTAATTTTTTGCTAGTCTATCTTCAGCAAATTGATGAAGTCTATTGCCCTAGGAAGCTATAGTCAACCAGAGGACCATTTTTGTATTGTTACCTGACTCTATAAGTCTGATTTACTGTATGTGCTAATATATTATATTATATTCCTTTTGTTATAGATTGTCCTAATGGCAGGTAAAGCAATAAAATGATTTAAATTCTTAAATGCAATCAGCCTCTTTTATTTTATTCCCTGCCCCTACATCTTGTTTTTCCTTTGGCTTTAGAGGATGTGTTATGAATGAGGCAGCAGAAAATAAGCAGCTTAATGGATTATCCTGGTGTAAACTCCAGAGGGGTGAGTTCAGGTCCTGCCTTCCCCCTGGAGCCTGGCAGAGCCACGTGCCAGCCTGGGAATTCCTCTGCAGTTGTACCTGTGTCCTCCTTGGCTCCTGGCAGTTTGCCCTGCTCTGATCTCTCCCAAGGTGTTAATTCCCAGCCCAGCCATGATTTTTGGAGCTCAGGAGTTTTTCTAAGTTGGCTGCTCCCATCTCTGCAACCCTTTAATGAGCACGTGATGGATCATCATGAAAAAGTTGTGGTGGGAAATGGAAGAGGGGGGGTTTTCAACTGTGATGAAGTAGGAAAAAACTTGAAGGGTGACCTGACACAGCTCAGACTTGGATGTGTTTTACACCAAGAAAGCTGAATCACCCACTTTGAAGGTCCAGTAAAAATTTGTCATGTAAAGGAGAATAAAAGTAAGAAGAACCCTGTTGGTGTACCAGCCATTTAAATAGCTGTGGGTTAGTTTCCTTAATCCTGCCCTCCCTTTTCCAATCCCCTCCACTGAAAATAACCATGCTGAAACCAGAACTTTTATTTCCTAAAGCAAAACTTTAAACCCTCCACTTCCAGCCTTATAACTGTAAATACATACTTTATAACTACAACTTTAATTTAAGTTTATCTTCTGTTGCCATGTGCTTCCTGTTGGAGCAGCAAACACTCCTCATTCCGTGACAAACGATGGAATTAATTCCGGGTTTGTCCTGAGCACGAAAAGTCACCGGTAGAGGGAGATAAAACTTTGGGAATTCATTGTCCTGGACAGAAATAACCCACAGAGCAAACATGCTGAGAGGGAGTCAAATCCTCTTATTTTCATCTGTTCTCTGTCCACAAGAGTAAAAAGATCTTTAAGTCCCAAGAGTACAAAGATCAAGAATCTGCTTGAGACTGTTAAAAATACAAGGGCTTGTCTGAACCACAGTTTGGGAGAGACTAAAGGAACCTGGAGTGGGGTTTTTGGTGGGGTGTTTGTGTGGGGTTTATGTGGGGTTTTTGTGGCCTCAGAATACTGGAGGAATTTCTTCACCAAGAAACACTCCAAACTTCCTCAAACACAGCAATGGGCCCCTGTAGGACACACTCAGATTAGAACTGCACCTCTCCCAGGGTTTTGCAGTTTGCAGCCAGGTGAATTATTGCAGCCAGGTCAGATTATTGTGGAGTTAAAGGAAGCACCAGCACCATCCCCTGTGGGAAACAAAATGAGCTTTGCTCCTTCCTTGCATCATCGAGGCACTTATTGGTGTCACTGAGCTCCCTTTAGGTCAGGCAAAATTCCAGCCTGAAAATGAGCCTGTGGTGGTGCAGCAGCGTGCTGGGATCTTGTTAAAATGCTGCCTGGCAGCTGTTGTACAGGGATTTGGGGATCCTCTGCTAGGTCTACAGTGCTGGAGGTGGCTTTTGTTTAATTTAAAGGTTAGTTTAGAATGAGCTTCTGTAGATTGGTTATGGTGTGGGGGTTTTTTTGTTGGCTTTTTTTCCCCCCTTAAGGATGATAAATTATCAACAGACTTCTCAACTACTTTCCCCAGGCTGCCAAAAGGCTCAGTGTAATAATTCCTAATAGTTAAAGGAAAAAGCTATTAAAGAGAGCTTCACTAATCCAGTTATTCTTAAACCTTGTTGGGAGGTGAAGGGTGAACTGGGAACTGAAATATCCACAGTAACTCCCTCCCCACTCTTCTTCAGTCCCATTTTCTGTTGCACCTCCTCAAAATGCACAGGCATGGAGAGGGGGGAGAGACTGGGGTACCATTTCTATTTTCCAGCTAATTATGACAATGTAAATGATTTTAAAAGATGAGGAGAGAATTCTTATAAAAGATAGGAGGAGATGACCTGAGATAGAGTCCCCTTACCTTGGCAAAATGTTTTCCCCAGAAATGGGCGAGTTCTTGAACTGTAAATACAGTCCTGTGTCTCAGAGTAGTTTGATTTTCAGGGTGTTTTTTTTTAGTTTGGGTTTTTTTCCTTGGGGTCTAAGGCAACACAGACCTGCCTGTGTTCTGTATCCAAACTGGCTCTTCAGGCAGGTGAGAGAATTGTTTTTACTCCCCTGTGAGGCTTTGTGTGACAGGGCAGTGTGACACTGGGGTGACACTGCTGCAGCACTGACAGTGAGCACATGTAGCTGCCCTCTGCTCTGACCAAGCTGGGCCAATGTCCTGTCTTGTGCCAGGGGCAGCTGCTGCCCTTGTGCTCTTTTCTCAAATACACTCCTGATCATGGAACAAAGACTTTGTAAGAGGAAAATGCTCTTGGCATCTCTTTATTCAACCCTCATCCTCGGGTCGAGTTCATGTC
The DNA here is from genome assembly GCA_037834095.1 of Argya squamiceps. Lineage (NCBI taxonomy): Eukaryota > Metazoa > Chordata > Aves > Passeriformes > Leiothrichidae > Argya > Argya squamiceps. Next base: position 2,432,960 of record JBBMKD010000054.1, on the reverse strand, counting down.
CTTCTCCAGCAAGACCAAGCCCCTGTGGAGGCTGAGCAAACCAAGGTCAGGTGTTCCCTCACCCAACTCCAGATCTGGAGATCCCAGTTTTTGCACCCCAGAGCCGTGTTTGGGGTGCAGAGATGTGCTGCAGCCACACCAGCACACTGGCCAGGCACAGGAGCTCTGCTTAAACACCAGCAGAGGAGCCCAGTGTGATCCTTCATCTTCTGACATTTCCCCTCTGAGTCTCTGCAGGTGTTTGTAGGTGGAGATGAGCAGTTGCTGAAGCTGCCTCTTGCCTTGCAGGGTTTCCCCTGGCTCTGAGCTGTGTTTAGGTGCCCACCTTGGCTCTGTGTGCTGCAGGGCTCTGGGGCTGGGCTGTGTCATTGGCCACCACCGTGGCTTCCCCAAAGGCGTCGATGCATTTCCCCACAGCATCCAGGATGAGCTGCAGCCTTCTGTCCAGGGCCAGGAGATGGGGCTCAGTGAGCACAGGGGCCAGGGGGTCCTGCAGGAGGGATTCCCTCATCACATCACTGAGCAGGTACTCGGGCTCCGCCAAGAGCCGCAGTCGCAGCAACGTCGTTCTCTTTATTCTGGAAAAAAACACAAATCAACAATTTAATGCCTGAGAGCAAGAGCAGCTGAGCCCCTCGACACCAAGAGGGTGAAGAAATTTAAAGAAGTTTGGAACAAAACTTCTTTAATTTTCATTTTGGGAGGTAATGCAATTTTTTTTTTTTTTTTTTTTTTTCAGAAACTTCTATTTCTCCCTTTGTTTTTCTGGAGTATTTGTACCACAAATTTCTGTCAGCAGAGAGAAAAACATGACTGAAGTTGTCAGTAGTGAGTGAGTCAGAGATGACCCAGTTCTCCAGGTTCCTGCAGGGTGGTGCCATCTCCCCAAGGATGACATTTACGAGATTGGAGCAGAGGGGGAGGTAGATGAAAAGATATGAATGAGAAAAATATCTTCTGTTAAAACTCTGAGCAAAAAGATGGAATATTTCCTGGAACTGATGTAACTGTGACTTTTCACCTCAAGGGGTACTGAGATTCAAATGTGACTTGCTTTGACAGAAAATGGGATGAAAAGCTGCAATCCTGGAATGCTTCTGGGCATGAAATGAAGTATTCTGAAATAATTTGTTTAATCCTCAGCAGAAACGTGTTGACTTCAGCATGTACAATACTGCAATGAATCAGTGGTTGTAGTTATTGCCCTATAAATCTTGGAAACAAAGTGCTCCATGTTTATGGAACCACTTGGATTTAGCCCAGTCAGGATTTTCAGGTGGAAAAAGGTGGAGTCAGATCCATTTTGGGCAGCTCAAGAATTTGTATTTGTAGCTGTTGGGATCTCTGCAGCTCCAACAGGCCACGTGTTGTTTGGGAAAGGGCTGTGGCTGTTCCAGGGGCTGGGGACAATCCCCAAGGTTGGAAAAGACCTTTAGGAACCTCAAGTCCAACTGCTGTCCCAGCACCATCCATCCATGTCCCCAAGTGCCACATCCACACATCATTGGAAGAATTCCAGGGATGGTGACTCCACGATTTCCCTGGGCAGCCTTTGCCAATGTTTTACAGCCCTTTCCAGGAAATTTTCCCTAATATCCAATCCAAATCTGGAGTAGCTGAGTGCATGTGCCTGTAGCACAAGGGAAGGAGGATGCTGCTGCCACAGGGGCAGGCATCACCTTCCTGTATTAATATTCCAAAAAAAAAAAAGAAATAAAACAATCAATTGATCAAGTGTGAGGGCTGACAAGGAAGCTTTAAACCCCAGCTGTGAGGTGCTGCTGCTGCTGCTGCTGCTGCCAGGGAAAGCTGTGCCCAGAGCAGATGTGAACGAGCATCTGTGTGCTGTCCTTTGAGGCAAGGCTGGCCCAGGAGCTGCTGTGGGTAAACACCAGCTGTGTTTGCTCTGGTCCCAGCAGTGCTGGGAGGTGGAGAACAGGCTGGTCTGACCCGTGGGGAGCAGCTGACAGAGCTGGAACAGTTACACAACAAACAGGCACAGCACGGACAGGGCTGGGATGGAAATGCTCTGCTCCAGTCCCACATGGGGCTGTGACCTGGGGGCTGTGCTGAACTGCTGAACCTTTCCCCCCGAGCCTTCCAGGGACTCCAGCAGGCTGACTGGGGCTGCTTTCAGGCCTGGCTGTGCCTCCAGGAGGGCTTTGATGCTTTCAGGGAACGGAGCATCTCACGGCATGGCTGTATTTGTGCTACTCGTTGGGAGAGGAGACCTGCAGGCTTCAACGTGTGGGACAGGGAGCTGGGAAAGGCAGCTAAAACAGACTCAAATCTGCTGGAAGCCAGGCTTGGAGCAGAATCAGCTGGGAATGAGGTGGATGTGTTTAACAGGGAAGGAACAGCCTGCTCTCAGCATCCCTGTGCTCCCAGCTGGAGTGGCTGGAGGAGTTTTCCTGCTCACATGCCTCAGTTTGGTGTCAGGACAAGGAGGTGACTCGGCAGGCTGAGTGCAGGTTGTTGGTCAGGGCAGGCTGAAATTTGTGGCCTCCGTGTGCTTACTCAAAGTAAAACCTCTTCCCTTCCTTTCCAAGTGGTTTTAGAAGCTCTCCCATTCCAAATGGATCAGCTCTTGTGGGAAATGAGGGTTTGTGTGTCTCCCTCGGGCAGCACAAGTTGTTTTTATGCTGTTCCTGGCCCAAGTTTGCTTATGACAAGGTGTTCAGGTCCTCTTACCACTGCCTTTCACAAGAAGTAAATTAAGAGGAGTTTCTGGGAGGTGGATCTGGAAGAATAGGAATGATGTGACCTGTGGATATTACGGTATGCAGGTCAAATTAAGAGGGAGAGTTAATTTCAAACTGCACAAAATTTCAGGAGAAGGATTCTCTGCAAGCCTGCAATTAAAAATGAAAAGACTTGCTGAGTGCAAATAACAAGTCTTGAAATTAAAGGTGTATGGGGAGAGTGCAGTTGCCACCCTGAGGGGGAGAAGGAGCAGGTACAGCAAGGAAAAAGGCTCTACATCTGCTGAAGGGAATCCCCAGGAAAGAGCAGCTGCTTCTGCCTCTTAAATTTAACTTCCAGACACTGATTTGTGTGAATTAATGAAAGGAGAACATAGGGTGAAATTTATGAGCTTCTCCTTCATGCCACGAGAAGAGGAAACTTGATCAAGTGCATCAAAGTTCCACCAGGATTTTGGAAGGAGATTTCTGTGCTTCCTGAGAGCACCTCATGTTGATGGGCTGGGAAAGGCTGTTAGAACTTTCTGGAAGGGTTTGATCCAACAGTGTCTCCTGGCCTATCAGTGAGTGTTTTTCCACTTGTGATTCCCAAGTGGAAAATCACAAGGCTGGGATTAGCAGGATCCTCCTTGAGCTGCAGGACAGAGCCAGGCCTGGGTGACTCCCCCAGTGACAGTGGGGACACCAAGACTCCTGGGAAGGAAGGGGCAGCTGGGACTTACATGCAGCACTGGGAGAGAGGAGCCAGGATGGAGATTTCATCGTGGGAGTGGCGCCCAAACCTGGGGGGTGAAGCAGAATTCAGAGCCTGCCCTCCTCCCTGCCCCGTCCCCAGCCTCCTCCCCTCTGGCTGCCTCACCCTCTGGCGTTGTCCAGGTGCAGGAGGAAGCCATCGTCCCCAAACTTGGTGAACATCTCGTAGTGGTGCCTGTCCATGTTCCCTGGCAGAGGGCACACACACAGGGACAGAGGGAATTCTCTAAATTATCCCAAGCTTTCCTTCAGATCTGCATGGAACATTTGCTGCCATGCTGGAAGTGCCCAAGATGCTGCTGCTTTCACCTCGCTGGGGTGAGCCTGGGGGGCTCCCCTGTGCCCCCACAGGGGGGGAGACAGCAGCCCCTCTAAAGTGTGTCTGGAAGGGAAGGGAGGGAGGGAGGGGGGAGGGAAGGAAGGAAGGGAGGGAGGGAGGGGGGAGGGAAGGAAGGAAGGAAGGAAGGAAGGAAGGAAGGAAGGAAGGAAGGAAGGAAGGAAGGAAGGAAGGAAGGA
>JBBMKD010000054.1:2348462-2401650 GCA_037834095.1 Argya squamiceps | reverse complement strand
TAACAGAAAAAGGGAGGGGGAACCTGGAAGAACACTGCTTCAACAATTGGTTTCAACAGTTGATGAAGATGGTGATACTTTGTGCATATCTTATTCTACAACCCAGGACAATCCCAAAAATAAAAAAGTCATTTTCAGCCTCCTGAAGTCAGAGTCTGTGCTGTTGTGGTGTACAGCAGCATCAGGGGAAGGGGAGCAGCTCCTCATCCCTGCTGGGGGAAGGATGCTCAGCTCATCTCCTCCCCAGGAAAACCACCCAGGGAGGAGGAGTCACACATACCCAGTGCCAAATGGCATGTGATGACTCAAGGGAAAAAAAGATTAAAAAAAAAATCACACTTCTTTATTACCCAGATTGGTCTCCCTGTGCCTGACAAGCAGCAGCAGATGCTCCTCTTCTCAGCTGCTTTATTGGATTCTGGGACATCCTCGTAATTGCTGTAAGTGGGAGATGATTCCCCAGCATCTGGCGTGTGCTCATCCTGATCCTGGGCACTGATCAATCCCCTTAGGGAGGGCACAGACGTGCTCCCTGTGCTGCCAGAGGCAGCCTGGAGATTCTGAAGCATCATTTGATGCTGTTTTTCTTCCTTTGAGTCGCTGCTGAATGACTGAGGCTTCGCCCCTGGACCTCCTGTAGTGCAAAGTGGGGAGACATTTCCCAAATTTCACCCTCATTTCCAAGGATGGGCAGAAAAACTCTGTCCCAGTTCCCCCAGCCTCACCCCCAGGCTGTATTTTGGGAGCTGCTGGAATGTTATCCCAGCACAAGTTGTCCCTCAACTTGTGGAAGTGCATTTTAACAGTTAAAACCCAAAAGAAATCTTCAGATAGATTAAAATCGCTTCTAATTTTTGGTTTAGGTTTAGGTCTCCTGCTCCCTTCGGGGCTGGGGGCAGATATTGATGAGCAACTCTTGGGCATCATTTGATGCAGAAGGGAGTCCTGCCTGCTGGGTTTCCCTGGTCAACTCAGAGTGAAGAAAAGTGAGGAATAAAACCAGCTAAAAGCAAATATTTCATTAATTGCTCTAAAGCTGCCGTTTTCATTCCAGGTAGGAATGAAAATACAGGATTTAGGCTGTTAATTTTTTTTTTCTTCCCTACTTCCTTCCTCCAAGCAGCCTGGCAGGGTTTGGTCCAACAAGAGTTGATGCTGGCACATGGTCAGCAGCACTGCCAGCTTCTGCTTTCCAGGCACAGCTTTGGAGCTTTTGGAGGGACACCACGATGCAAAAGGGTCTGTCTGAATGAGAAGATGAAATACTTCCCACCTTCAGGAATGCTGCTGGGTGTTGAGCAGCAGGGAAAAGGGATTCTGCAGGGCTCCAGCACTGTCTAGACTTGGTAATGCAGCGGTGCAAAACCGCCCCACTTGAGCTCCTGCCACGGCCTCTCGTTGTCCTGTGGATGGAACTGGAGAAACCTCCCCGTGCCAAAGCCTCAGTCATGTAAATGAGCCCCAGATCCTGCCACATTTGGCAACTCAGCCCCCTAAACTTGCAGCAGGTGGGGGAAAAGCTCATTTCCTAAACCCACATCCCTCTGGAAGCAAAAGTCTCCTCCTGGCCCTTCCAAAGGCCTCCCCCTCCAGGCTGGTGGGGACTCCTGGGTGTGGGGCTGGATCTTTGAGTAATTCCAAAACAACTTAAAAAACAAACAAACAAACAAAAAGTTGTAAAAAAAATGCTTAAAAAATAAAAGTTAAAAAAAAAGGCTCAAATCAAAAATTAACCAAAAAAACCCCCATAAAAGTAAATCAAATGTCATGACTAAAATGTCGTGGTTAAAAATGTCATGTTCATATCTTGTTTTGCTTGCCTTTAGCAATGCAACCTTACCTGTCAATCAACCAAAAAAAAGTTCAAAAATCAGTAATATTTTAAAATTCATTTGTTAAATAATAGTTTAAAAAATGTAAAAATAACTTCATCAAAACAAACAAAACAGTCAAAACAATCTTCATAATTCAAACAAGAGGGGGAGATATTGGGAACACTCAGACCACCACTCCACAGAGGGTGTTTGGGTCAGCACATTGCTCTTGAGTCAATCAGTGACAAATCATCTCAGAAAGATGACACTCTCTGCCCAAGGCCCATTGGATGTGGCACTGACAGCACCAAAATCAGTTTTCAGCCACCAAAATCAGGGTTTTTTTGATGTTTCTGTCCTCTCTGGCTCCATGAGTCTGCTGGCAGAGCTCGGCTCTGCAGTCGGTTTGGGTCACCAAGTTGGTTTGGGTTTAGGATGAATTTCCTTCTCCACCCTCCCCTCCCCCCTTTCTGGGATCAAAAAGAAAAAAAAAAAAGACAGCAGACAAAAGGTCTGCTTTTTAGCAGCTCAGGTCACCCTTGTCCCTCTGTCCTCCACTGAAGGCTGCAGCAGGGCTTGGGCACCTCTGTTTTCCTAAACCCAGCCCAAATAAAGAGTGTCTGCCAGGAGGCAGAGGTTTTCCTGAGCCTGTGGCTGGGATTACTCCTCCTTTGCAGCCTTGCTCTGCTCCCAGGCACATCCCAGGCCAGGAGGGGTGGGAAGCACAATTCCAACCCCTGGATGTTTTCTCCTGTGCACCCACAGCCCAGGCTGATGTGAAAACAGAGCTGGCCAGATTCAAACCCTCCTCATTTCCCTCCTCCTGGAGCTGCGGTCTGACCTTTCCCACGGCACCAGGGGTGGAGAAATGTCCTCCCTGCTTTTATAATGGAGTGGCTGAGGCAGAAAATGACCCAGCACCTCCCAAGGGCCAAGTCATCCCTCCCCTGGCTTGCAGACACCTGCACCTGGCACAGCACTGAACTCACCTGAGCAGTTCTCCTCCTGCCAGCCCAGAGAAAGCACCACTGCTCCTCTTAGCAGGAAATCAGGGTCTCACGTGTGTTTTGAAAGAGTCTGAATTCTCCTGGGGTGTGTTGTGGTGCCTGTGCTGGCAGTTTTGGGTGCTGGGAAGACAAAGCATCATTTTCCAGAGGTGCAGGTCAGATCCCTGTTTCTCTGCCCATAGCAGTGGAGGCAGCTCAGATCTTTTGTCCTTTTGGCGCAGGTTCCTGCCCTCCATCAAAGGACAGAACTCAGCTGGGCAGAGCTCTTGGCTGTAAGTGAGCAGGCAGGGCTGGAATCAGTGAAAATCTGCCTGGATCCCAGTGGGGACTTCATCCCCAAAGAGAATTTGAGTTTGGGATTAACAAGATTTTCAGATCTGCTGAAGCTTTGGGTTCATGGTATTTTTGCCCCTTGGACTGACACACCATATGTGGGTTATGCATCAGGGGCTGACGTGTCAGGGCCCATAAAGAAATCTTGTTCCCCATAGGAATTCCCACAGGAATGTGCTCCTCCAATCCATCTGGTGTTAGGTCTGTCATCCCAGGAATGGCAGAGGAGGTGCCCAGGGTGGTCAGTGAGGGCCTTGCATCTCAGATGAGCAGTCACTTCTTAATTTACATGCAGGAAAATGGACACAGAGACCTTCTGTGCTTAACTCCATAACAAATGCTGAGAAAACCTGGAAAGTCCTGCTCCCATTTCCTGTTCCAAATCCCCCACAACAAACCCTGATATCCAAGGCTGGGAGCCAAACCCTCTCGAGTCAATGGAAAGATTCCTCTTGACTTTAATGGTCTTTGCATGAGTGCCTAATTCCTTCCTGTTCATAGCCTCTCTTGGACTTGGGCATGGAAACAACTGCAGCTATAAAGTGCTGCAGTGAACTGTAAACCCTTCAAAGCAGATTTCCCTGTCCTCCCAGCCACTTGGAATGGGATTTGTTTGACAAAAAAGCCTGATGTGTGTTCTGCTGGCCAGCGCCGTGGCTGCAGTGTGAATGAGTGTTTTAACAAATATATTCCTGCAGACAGGGTTTGTGGTCAGCCTGCCAGGGCTGCAGCCAAGCTCTTCCCAGCAGGATGGGGGAGGCAGGGAGCCCTGGCAGTGCTGGGTGAGGCTGAACCTCTGTGCCTCTCAGCGCTGTGCTCCTGGCTCTTCCAGCTTCCAGGGACTGTTTTTCCCTGCAAGGACCTGGTGCCCAAATTTGTCAGCTCGTTGGGAAATGTGTTTTGTCCCAGGCTGGGCCACCTTTGTGCCTCACTCCACAAAATTCTGACAAAACACTTGGAAAATGCTCAGTTTTAAGGACATAGATCTGTTTCACTGGGGATTAAACACATTTGGCTGGGGATGGGTCTTGGTGGATCTGACTGTGTGATGCCAGCAAGAGGCACATGGAATTTTCTCCCAGCACCTGGGATTATCAGCTGGCACCTCAAAGCATGAGATCTGCCTGCTTCAACCTCATCATGCAAGGAGCAATGGCAGCACACAGATTTTTGAGTCTTTATCTAGCCCAGAGTCACCAAATCTGACTGTGAGAGGGGCAGTGATCTTCACAGGGGCTCTGCCTGAGGGTTTGAGAATGTTTGGCACTGTGGAAGGTTGCTCAGCTGGCTCTGGGGGAGAAGAGACTGATGGTGACTGCTCTTTCTTTTTTTGTGCCCTAAAAAACTTCCTAGATCCAGGCTTTAGGTTGTTTTTACTTCACTGTTCAAACACCAGATGGATTTTGCTACTTTTTTTTTTTCCCAAAGGCAACTGGGTGTCTGCACTCCCCACCTGCCCATCCCTCTCATCCTGTGCAACCTGAGTCCCAAAGTGATCCCAAAATGTGACCAGAAAAAGTGACCCCAAAATGTGACCCCAAAATGTGACCCCAAAATGTGATCCCAAAATGTGATCCCAGCATGGCCTCCACGGCTTGGGCACAAATCCCCTCTCCTGGAGCCATGTCCTGCAGGAGGAAGCTCGGCCTCACTTTCACAGCTGTGCATTCCTGAGATGAAAAGGGCAGCTCAGGCCCGGGATGTTTCTCAGCAGAAAACCCGACTTGGGCAATCCATGGAAAAGCCTGGCAGCTGCTGGAGCTGTCTGGCTGCTGGAAAAATCTGGAGTGAGCTCCCTCCTGACACCCCGGTTTGGGGAGCTCTGCCTTTTTGGATTTCAGAGTGTTTGCCCATCAGTCTCCCTAGAAACGTGGCTGCTTGAGGACTCCCAGCCCAGCCATGTGGGAATTGTGCTGGCCTGGCTCTTTTGGAAGGATTATTTGCTTTTTAAAGCCCTTGTCTGCAGCCCAAGCTGATGGTTCTGTTGCAGAGGAAAAGAGGCAGAAAGAAGCCTGAGACGTGGATGAAGTAATGAGTTCATCTCTCTGCAGTCTAGCCAGGTACACGCTTTTTTTTTGCTCCCAGGGCTTAATTGAAATGCAGGCATCTTTCCTCACATTTTTATGGAGCTCAATGGCAAATAACGGTCACCCTCTTGTTACGTCACCAGCAACTTGTTTTCTTGTCTGGAAAGGAGAGATCCAAGGGCAATATCCTTGCTTGCCCTGCTCTGGGTTACTCTGGGATGTGCTATCTCCAGCAAGCAGCCAGAAACACAGGGTTTGTGTCAGGACCAGGATTCATGTGGGCTGGACTCTTCTAGGGGCAGAAGGAGAGACTTGTCCAGTGGAAAATACCTGCATCAGCCCCTTGGATGGCTGATAAATCCTCACCTGGCTGATGCTCTCCCTGGTCTGTTTTGTGGGCTTTGGCACTGACCCCATGGACATCCTCCTGTCCTGGGTCTGGAGCCTGTTGCCCCTCTCCTGCCTGGACTCCTCCCAGGGCTCACTGGAGAAAGGGATAATAAAAATCCAGGCATGTTTGACTGAACGATGAGTTTATTTTCTTTACCCAGCCACAAAATATGGTATATTCGCCCAGAAGAAAATGAAACAGAGCCCCACTGATGTAACAGAATCATCTGTCCTGCAAAGGAAACCACCAGCTCCTTGTGGGAGGGGTGTAAAGCTGTTGATGGAAATGATCATGCCATGAGCCTTGCAGTGCTCTGTGATTTTGGTCACTCCAGACTGTGATCAGCACAGCCAGACCAGTTCTCATCCCAGTCCAGCTGGCCACTGGCCCCAGTAGCTGCTGGCTGCTGTGGCTTACAGGGAGTTTATAGAGCCCCAGAAATGTCTTTGTGCTGCTTTTTAACATCCACCCAGCTTGTTTGCACCCTGCAGGGTTCTTGGTTATGAAACAGCCAGGTCTACGGGGGCATTTTAAAAATTCAGCTCTTTTTAACACAGAATTGGTGTCTCCTGGTATGAATATTGCAGTGCCCTGTTCTGCTTGAAATGATGCTTTCCCCAGCAGGCCAGAGCTCAGCACTGTGTGCTCCATTTCCCCCTCTGAACCTGACCAGTCCCAGAAAATCAAAACCTCTCCTAAAATACTGTAATTTCTCAGATTACACTTCATGCATGCGGAATGAACACATTTAGATGATGCTGCCAGGATGGCTGCACTGGGAGAGAAGGTTTTGCATGAGGAGAGAAGATTTTGCACTATGGGGAGAAGGTTTTTCACTATGGGAGAAGGTTTTGCACAAGGAGAGAAGTTTTGCTCTAGCAGAGAAGATTTTTTACTATGGGAAAAGGTTTTGCTCTAGGAGAGAAGGTTTTGCACTATGGGGAGAAAAGGTTCTGCACAGTGGGAGAAGATTTTGCATGAGGGGAGAAGGTTTTGCACTGTGGGAGAAGGTTTTGCATGGTGAGGAGAGAAGGTTTTTGCTCTGTGGAAGAAGGTTTTGCCCATCAAAATCTGCCTTTTGGCACAGGTGGGCTCCTCGCTTGTACAAATACTGATGGGCACCATCCACATGGGGAAATCCTCCCCTGGAAAAGAGGGAAAACAAGGAATAAGGGAAAAAAAACATGGGTGGCAAACACTGAGAAACAGAGCTCAAAGGGGTCCCAGCTGCAGGTTTGGCTTTGAAAATGGAATTGAAAATAAAGGTGCAAATCTGAAGGCCTAAATAGGAAATATCAGTTTTTAGAGGTAAAAATCTGTGGGAAAAGGAGAGTTTTAGAATTGAAAATCTGAGGGAAAATGTCTGTCTTAAAGGTAAAAAAATCTGAGGGAGAATGTCAATTTTAGAATAAAAAACTGAGGGAAAATCGGGGCCACAGGCCTGGGTGACAAGCAGGAGCACACCGAGGCCGTGGGGCTAAAAGAACAGTGGGGACAGCCCAGAAATCCTGCTGGAAATGTGATTTATTGAGCTGTGAGGGTGACTGTCACTCCTGGTGGCAGATGCCACATCATAGGTGACATTTGAGCAGGGTGAGGGAGGTTTCCCTGCAGGAAACCAGACCAGGGGGGCACCGGCCTGAGCTGGTTTGTGGCGCCTGCTCTCGCAGCCGGGGAGGGAATTTTCTAAATCAGATTTTTATGAGGTGTCTAATTGACTCATCATCCCTACCCCTTCCCTCTCCGTGCACAAACATTTGCTCTGCCCTGAAATGTGAGATGAGCAAGGCTGGCGAGAAATGTCTGAATACAGCAGGGGAGCAGAGAAGGGTGAGGGAAGAGCAAATTCCTCCTCCCTTGCCAGTCTTTAAAACAAGACTGTAAAATATCCCATATAAAAATAACAACAGCAGAAAGAGCTTGTGGTTTCCTAAGCCAGTTTGCACTTCTGGAAGTTGATGACCCCCTGGATTACTGTTGTTTTTTCAGACCTCTTTCAATTTCTTTTTTAGGATGGTTTGTCTGCAGTGTGGCTGTGTGTGGGAGGAGAACTGGAGAATATGCAGAGGGAAAAAAAAAAAAGCTAAAAATGGGCAGGAAAAGAGGACTGCATATGCTTTTTTTCTCCTTACATTAAAAAAAAAAAAAAAAGAGCTTGAAGTTGTTAAAGATTTGGGTTTTGTAGGTGTGGAACACAGGCAAACGAAGTTGATCCTGAAGACCATGTCTAATACAAGATTTTTTTGGGTTCCTCCTCTACTGCAGGAGAGCTGTGCCTCAGTTTGCAGAACAACCACTCCAGACTTCTGATTTATATCCCTTGGAAGCTGCAGAGAGGAGAGGGGATGCAGCCAAGCCATCCCAGGGAGCTGGATGCTGTGGTGGGCCTGCAGCTCTTGTACCGCTGCCACCAGGAAATTTGGTTTCTCTTTGCTGTCCAGTTTTTGGTGTCACATTTCATTTGGGGCGGTTTTGCTCAGAAAAGAGTCTGATCTTTCAGAAATATTTTTCATTTTTCTGTGATGCTGGTGCATGTGCTGAGCTGAGCCCTGCTGGTCTCCTTGGGATGTGGCTGCTTGCAGGAACTCCAAAAAAAGAGGGGGAGCTCTGTCCCTGAGTGGGACAGAGGGAAAGTGGGATCTGAGGGCCAAGGTCTTCTCCCATCTCTGTGTGCAACTGCCAGAGCAGGTCCTGCCCATTCTGCTGCTTTCCTGCTCTGGGTTTTCATTGCTTCCACTGCAAGAGGGTCAAGAAGGGGCTTGTGGAGGGAAATTAGAGCAAAAAAACCAGTCGTTGCATCCTTGTTATGTGATATGATAAATGTACATGATATGATATGGTATGATATGATAAATATAACAAGGTACCTATATGATAAATATAGGTGATAAATGCCATTTCCCAGTCTGCAGGGTGTGAGTGACTCCTGGGGACAGGGCTCTCTGCTGGCAGGGGTTGGCTCAGGCACCAGTGCCCATTAAATTTTCACCCCAAGCCCTTCTCCACCCTGAAGCTCTGGAGACATGCCAAGAAAGCATTTTTTTTAGTTCTTTTATTTTTTTTCCCTGTTACCAAAACAGAGCCTGCCATTCCCAACCAGAATACTCACCTGGTTTATTCTGTGCCCATTGCTCCTTTCCAGCACAAAAAGGTTTTTTATTTGAAAAGTTCAGCTTTGCTCTCTCCCTTTGTTTCCCTCAGCTGGAAGCTTCCCTTTAAAACATTAATATCCCTATTATTTTTTTCCCCCCAGCAGGTTTAATTAATACTTGATTCATCACCTTGAAAGCTAATGGGTGTTTATCCAGATCCTGAAGGCAATGAATGCCTGCTATAAATAAATACCCACATCACTAACAGCCCATCTTTATTTATTCTCCTTCAAGAAGCGACCTCTGCTTGGCTCTAAAGGAGTTAATCCCAAACTTCTCCCAGGCTTGGTTTGGGATTGGCCTGGCTCCATGTTTTCCTGCTTGAGCTTATTTTGCAAACATGGTGCCTTTTAATGAGGGAAAAGGGCAGCTTTTGTGGAGAGAGACCCAGACAGCTCAGCAGGATCACTCCAGCCTGGGTCAGCAAAAGCCATTGGAGATTGTGGGTGTTTTTATGGGCTGGGAGGGCTCTGGCTCTCTCTGAAATATTATTTAGTTTTGGTTCTTGGAGAGCCTTTCCCAAGTTTTCATCTGCTTCAAATAAATGGTGTTTATCATCTTTGTCTCCAGCCATTGTCATCGGTGACCGTAATTAGGCACACATTAAAAATAACGTTGGGTTTATCACTCATGCAGAATTAAAAAAATCATTATTTACTTCTGCTGTTAACTCAAATGTTCCTCCTGGGCGCTGCTCTGTCCCCGTGAGAGCCCCTGGCTGCTGTCACCTCAGCAGTGACACTTGTCCTGAGGCAGGATTAGAGGAGCCAAACGAGCTCATCCCTCCCCTGTGGCTCAGAATTTGGGTTTTCCCCCAAAGTGAGGCTGGTTTTGGGGCTGTCCCCAGGAAGCTCCAGACTCTGGACTCCCATGCCTGTGTAGCATTCTCAGTTTTTGTACATTTTCCCACCCCTCGTGGAAGTGTCAAGCCCAAAGGAGCAGCCAGACATTTTTCATGATTATTTTTAAATCCCTGCTGCTCTGGATGATGAACTTACTTCTTTTTTCTTTCTTTTTTTTTTTTTTTCCAGAGACATTGACTCATCAATTTTTAATTCTTGATCTTGGCAGCGCTGGTTGAATTAGAAACAGAACAACTGATTTTAATGAGTGCAAGATTAATGCAGATGAACTTGGCTGGGGCTGCCATCCAGCTGAGGAGAGGTGATTGTCTCCCCCCAGCTCCCAGCTCCCTCCTTGCTGGGCTGTCACATCCCCAGCAGCACTGGAGCAGGGAATATTCTCATCTCAACTCTTCACCTGAGGGAGAGATGCTCATTAACCAGCCTGCTTCACTCAGGATATTTTGCTCATTAACCCCTGGCAGCTGCTCTGGACTGTCCCGAGCCCTGCAAGGTGCAGGAGGAGGAGGAAATTGAGGATGATGTTCATGGGCAGAGGAGAAACCTCCCTCTGGATGGAAAGGAAAAGATTTTGGCCGTTGGAGAGGCCACCACAGCTGCAGGAATGGTTGTGTTTCACACCTGTTTCCTGTCTCTCTGTGGAGAGGTGTTTTATTTTTGGGTCCTATAAGCTGATAAGAGAGAGCCCAGGACATCCCTCCCCAGGCTGAGCTCTCCCACTGCCCCACATGAGCTCCCACACACCTGAAATTCCATATTTGCAGAGTGAGTATTTTTATTACCAAGGAGAAAGTGGGGAGGTTGAGCTGGACTAATTTAATTTCACTCTGTGGGCAACTGGCAGTTTTATATCCCTGCTTTATTTTTTATGTGTTTTAATCAGGTGGTGCTTGCAGCCATCACAGCACTGCAGGTTTGACCTGCCTGGGCTGGCAGGTGGATTGGGCAGGAGCTGAGGGTGATAAATAATGAGGGTTTTCCCAGGAACGCAGCAGGGAACTGGGCAGGAAAAGGCTGGAGCAGCAGCTGCTGAGCTCACCCAGTGATTTATGTCCAGATTTACAGGGACCTGCCTGACCCTTGGCATTGTGACCATGGAAAAGCCGTGGATGGCATCATGTCCTGCCCCAATATCCCACTCCCAGAGTGGAAGGAGGAGCTGTGACAGATGCATTGGTGTCCCCAACCCCAAGGATTTCATGGTGCCTGCAGGACCCTCTGCATCCTGTGGGGATTAAAGGATGAGGAGTGGGTGCAGATGGAGAGGATGTTGCTGTCGGTCTGTTCAGCATCCACAGTTGCTCAGATCCTGGAGGTGCAGGGGGAAAATCTGTCAGGAAAAAGGGGTAAAAGGCATCTTGTCTGGATCTGAGGGCTGGCCACCTCCAGCTCTGCAGGAGCAGCAGTGTCAGGGTGCAGTGTCAGAATCCATCTCTGAGTGCAGTGGTTCCATCTGGGCCTTTTGGTGGCCTGATTTCCAAATATCCCTCCTGTGTTCACAGCCAGGACACCCAGGGGTGTCCAGTGCTGGGGGCAGCACTTGGGATGAGGCTTGAACCCCCAAAACCACCTGGCTCTGGCCTTGTGTACCCCAAAAAATGCCTGGGCAGGGGGGCACTGCCAGGGCCTCTCTCACAATCCCCTTCCAGGGCTGGAATATTCAGGGCTCTGGAGTCCCCAAACCCACAGCTTTTTCCTCTCCCCAGCCTGGCTGGGACCAGTTCTGTGCTGCTGACCTGGCCAGGTGGAGATGTCAAGAGAAGTAGGGATTTTTTTTGGCTTTTTTTCCCATTTTCAGCTTGTTACAAACTGTTTTTTCCTTCCCAGCTCAGGACAGGAGTGCTGCTTTAGCTCGGCGTCGCCAAGGAGAGCTTAAATATTGTCATTAAAAAATTCCTGTCTTGCATCATCTTCTCAGACACACAGGAAGAAACCTTTGCAATTAAATTCCCTGGGCTCCAGCAGGAGGGCAGAAGTTTCTCCTTTTTTCCCCCCTGCTTTTCTGTGATGATGATATTCTGGGATTTTAGAGCAGCAGGGGGAAAAAAAAAGAGCCTGTTTGATTTTCCTCATTATGTTAAGCCTGGTTTTACTTTCTGATTGCCAAAGCGTGATAAATGGAACACAGATTACCTAGAGATTTTCAAAGATTTGCTTTCAATTTGATTTTTCCTGAGCCTCATTAAGCCTGCAGGTTTTATCTACACTTTATTCTTCCAGTGGAGTAACATTACCATATATTAATAGCCATATTCTTTTTTTTTTCCCATTTGAAATTAAAACCAGACAGAGGCTTCTCATGCTTTGCTTTCAAATTCTATTTTAAAAAAATATTGATCATGTGTGTGTGCTCTTTTTCCTTTCCCTCTGACCCTGTAAAGGACATTCCCCAGGGAAATGCTTCCAGTCGTGGATGTCTGGGCATTGCTGGGTGCAGTTTTGTGGATTAACTGGTGCATTTTAAAAGGTATAACATATAGATGATTAAAAAATAAAATAAGTGGCTTCCAACAGAAGGGCAGGCAAGAGAAGTAAGATTTAAAAGCAGGAGCTGTAAAATCAGGGAGCACAGAGGAGCTCAGGCAGGGTAAGGTGACTCTTGATGTGCTCAGGTGCATCTTGCAGGAGTTAATGCCACTGGAAGGGCTCGTCCTCCAGGATTTTGGGAGAAAATCCATGGCTTTGGGAGAAATGGCTGAGAGCTCCTCATCCTCCATGATTTTGGGAGAAACAGCCCCAGACCCATGGCTTTGGGAGAAATGGCTGAGAACCCTTCATCCTCCATGATTTTAGGAGAAACAGCCCCAAATCCATGGCTTTGGGAGAAATGGCTGAGAACCCTTCATCCTGCAGGATTTGGGAGAAACAGCCCCAGATCCATGGCTTTGGGAGAAATGGCTGAGAGCTCCTCATCCTCCATGATTTTGGGAGAAACAGCCCCAAATCCATGGCTTTGGGAGAAGTGGCTGAGAGCCCTGGGCACAGCCTGAGTGCTTCTCTCTGGGAGAGGCTGAGAGGGTGGCAGGGATGTGGGGACAACACAGAACACACACAAAAGCCACCCTGACACACCTGGTGGAATCAGGAAACCTGACCCACCTCTGGGGCTTTCCAGGGTGGGTTTCAGTCCAGGGAGGATTCCAGTGCATCCTCCTCCTTGTGTGCCCAGCCAGAGGTTCTTGGGGCAGTTTGAAGAGGTGGTGGAAAGGTTTCCCTGCACCTGGTGTGGGAAGCAGCTTCCTCATGTGCCTCAGGATGGGGTGACAGGAGCTGGCTGAGTCGTCCCAGTTTTGGGGAAGGTGCTGGGGCTAAAACAGCCAAGACGAGCTGCTCTGTTGATGCCCTGACCAGGAAACACTGTGGGATGAGAACAGAGCAGCCTTGGGGATGCCATGGAGCTGGTGCAGAGGTGAAACCCCTCATTCCCAGAGCTGAGGTGCTCTTTGGGGTGCTCTCCCCCATACACCACCCCAGGAGCTGTGCTTGAACTGGAGGCAGCTCTCCTGGAGAGGTTCCCTGTCACTCCTCCATCCCCACTCGATGAACTCTAATTATAACTCTCTCATTTCTATTTATAAACAAGAGCAGCACAAGGAGCTGAGGCCACCAGGGCCCTGGTGCTCCCAGCCCCACCTAGCCCATGCTCCCCCCTCTGCCACGGAGCTCTTCATCCCCATCTTCATCCCCACTGCCCTTCCAGAGCCTCATCCTGCACTGGAAAGGGCATTTCCCAGCCCTCTGTCCTTTGGATACAAGCATGTGGGATTTTTTTTTCTTCCCACTTGTTTACAAGAGAATGTTTTCTTCTCGAGAGCAGGGATTGTTTTTGCAGCAGCTCCAACTCTGCCTCATAAACCAAACATTTCCCAAACACTCCTGCAAACACAGCTCAGGATGATGCTGTTGTTACTGGAATGCCTGTGTGAATATCCAAAATGTGTTTCTTGGTGGAACCTGGGGGGATCTGTGTCAGATGTGACACAGAGGGGTGATGGGTCCTTGTGGCTGAGCCAGGGGAGTGTGGCTGGAGCTGGGGCTGAGCTGGGGAAGGATTTGTGTTTATTTTAATGTGTTGGAGCCCAAGGCCAGCTCTCAGCATCCTGCAGCAGGGGAACATCCCCTCCACTTCTGCTGGGTCAGCTCAGGCTGGAGGTGCCTTTCCAGTGTGACGGGGACTGGACTTTGCTGCTGCTTCTGGTTTTACCCCAGTGTTGCCTCTGCCCCCCTTTCCAACAGCATCGAGCACCTGCACTTCTGAGAGAATCCAAAGAGTTTTCCCCCAGGAACATCCTCTCACTATCACCACTCCATGCAGGATGCCAGATTTGATGAAAATGCTCTGATCTGTTCTGACAAATCCTCTGTTCCTAAGTAGATAATAACCAGAAAATCTTCCTAAATAAATCCTGGTTTCGGATCTGTGCCCACACTTTGTTATTCTCCCCGTGCCAATTAACTGCTCCTTCTTGCCCTGAGCTGGGAGCATCCCCAGCCCCTCCAAGGGGAAAGGAAACACAGATTTATGGGACTCAGTGTGGGACTGACAGGAGAGTTCTGACTGCGAAAAATGAGAGTTTGATTTGGCAGGATGGAGACATGACTGACCAGAACCTCTTTCCTCATCTCAGCAGGGATTAAAGGTTGCAGATATCCATAATCCCAAACTGCAGCAGGAAGGGCTGGGATACCTTCCCATGATACAAAATCATAGAATGGCTTGGGCTTGGATAAAAATCCTAATTCCAACCCCCTGGCCGTGGGCATAGCAGCATTTCAGGGAAGCTGGCACTGGAGGAGAGGCAGGGATATATTGGAATAATAATATTTTCCTCACTCTCCCTTCAGTATCAAGTAGATATATTTGATATTGACACATCCCTTTAGGCAAAGGGAATCCCAGGCCCCATCTGCCCCAGAACTCTGATGTCACTGATGAGCTCAGAGCTTCACCACGGGCGGGCTGAAGGAGTGAACATCCCTGCTGGTGGTGGCTGCTGCACTCCCGCGGCCACCAGCCACACCCACAGCCCCTGGGAGCACCTCTGGGACCTCCCCCTCCATCGGCCTGGACCCAGAGCCACCCGAGCTGCAGAGCAAAGCTCTGGGGAGTGAAAGCTGGGCTGGCTCAGCTGGGTAATGAACCCAGAAAATCCTGAGGATGCAGGGCTGAAGGTGGATGGGGTTTGGGCAGGGGTGCAGAGATGCAGGGACAAAGGGGTGCAGGGATGCAGAGATTCAGGGATGAAGGGATACAGTGATGCAGGGATGCAGGCACAAAGGGGTGCAGTGATGCAGGGATGTAGGGATGCAGGATTGCAGGGATGCAGGGACTCAGGGATGTAGGGATGCTGGGATGAAGGGGTGTAGTGATACAGGAATGAAGGGATTCAGGGTCTCAGGAATGCAGGGACACAGGGACAAAGGGATGCAGGAATGCAGGGACGCAGGGATGCAGGGATGCAGGAATGCAGGGACGCAGGCACGCAGGGATGTAGGGATGAAGGGATGCAGGGATGCAGGATTGCAGGGATGGAAAGACGCAGGGATTCAGGGATGCAGGGGTACAGTGATGCAGGGATGCAGGGACTCAGGGATGCAGGAATGCAGGGATGCAGGGATGCAGGGACTCAGGGATGCAGGAATGCAGGGACTGAGAAATGCAGAAATGCAGAAATGCAGTGACGCAGGGATGCAGGGATGCACCGCTCGCTGTCACCAGGAGGTGGCACAGCCCGAGCGCGGATGTCGCACCGGGTCGCGCCCCCCGCCCCCGCACGCCGGGACCCCCAAAAAAGGAGAGAGGAGGTGATTCATCGCTTCCAGGAAAGCCAAGGAAAATCTCGCATCATTTTTCTGGGAAAGCCTTTGTGAGGAATTGCTTTCGCGTGGAAAACAAACAGAAAAAAAGCACGAACTCTTTAAGTTTCTCTTGAAGAGAAGGGAAAAACGAGCCCGCAGCTGTCGGGGCACCCTCTGTCCGTGTCCCCGTGGCTTTCCCGCATGGGCAGAGCCTCTGCTGGCTCCTGTTCCCTCCCCGGGGCCCTCATTCCCTGCTCCCACATCCCGGCTGTCGGGATTTTCCTTATGGAAACTGCATCCATGGCTTGTGTCGGCACCAGCAGCTCGCAGAGGTTTTTCCTGCAGGAGCAGATCCAGCAGCAGCAGCACAAAAAGCAGGAGGGAGCCGTGGCAGAGCAAGGACGAGGTGGCTCTGAGCACAGGGACAATAACCCAGGAGAGCCTGTTCCAGCAAGCCCCAAATCCACAGGAATGGTTTGCCTTTGGCACCCAGTCTCCTGCTGACATCCATCCATCATCTCTGAGCCAGCCCAGCTCCTCTCCAGGGAAACTGCTGGCCCAGATGGCTCCTGATATTTTCAGATAGCCAAAACTCATCCTGGAAAGCACAAAGCCCTGCAGGAGGGGTGGATTCCATCCTCATGCCAGTGTTATCCACGGGGATCACCAACACACAGGGCTGATGCACAGCCCAAGTCCTCCCTTACCTGTCCATAAAACCACCTGATGCCTGTGCCAGGATGGAGAGGCACAGGAACAAGTCAAACACCTCCACTCTGCCTAGAACACGAGTTCATGAACTGCTGGTTTCATTCAGGCCCAGTCTAATTGAAACATCATGTCTTGCACAATCATCTCCTTCTCCATCCCCTTCTTTCCCTCTTTTAGAAACCACTTCCTGCTTTTCCCAGCTGGACACGCTGTCCTTCCTCCTGCTTTGAAGCAAATATTTTGTTGGGTTTGGCTCCTGCCTCTTCTGCCTGATATTTGAGCCATCTGGTGCTGCAAGAGAATATTTGGGGCTAGAAGTCTCCAAAGGGTTTTGAGGTGCTGAGGTGAATCAGGAAGCAGCAGAGCAGGAGGAAAATCCTTCTCAGCTTCACCTGCAGAGTAATTCAAGCTGAAATTGCTTTAAAAATTAAATGTTGGGAGATGCTTGTTCCAACAGCCTGGTACTCCCAGGCTGAGGAGCTGATCCACCCTCCACACACAGAATCCAAGCCCCATTTCCTCTTTTGTCCCGAGTGGATGGAAAAAGAGAATCCAGCTCACCTCCTGAGCTGTGGAGGTCACCAGCAGCTGCCTGTTGGAGTCCTAGAAATTGTCTAATTTCTGCAGCTTGGGGAACATCTGGCTGTGCTCTGGGATAGCCCCCACTGCCAGAGGGGCTGCAGGGACAGGAGATGTGTGCTGAAGTCACCTGGGGCAGGTGACAGCCCCTGCTCACAGCACCTTTCCTTCCAGGACACACACAAAGAGTTTTCTCCTTGATGTTGCTCCTGTCTCCTGTTGGTTTTTTCCAGTTTTGTTTTGTTTGGTTTGGGTTTTTTTTTTTGCCTGAGTTGTTTTTTGTCCAGCTGAGCCCCAAGATCTGGAGATGCCTGCCCAAGGGGACTGCAGGGGGGTACAGGAGGGACTGTGAGGAGCTGCACACTATTTTCATACACACTGCATTTAATATGTTTAAATATTAAATTATTAATTTTAAAATTAAATTATTAACATTAAATATTTAATTATTTAATACATACTGGTTTTAAACTTGATGCGTTAGTTAAAGTTATTTAGATATTTGTCTTAGGTTGTTTAACTTGTAAATTTGCATTACTAAAAGCAAGCCAAGTGAAAAAACATAAGCACAACATTGAGCACTATATTTTTCTTAAACCACCTTTTAATAAAAGAATTTTACAATACTACTGATCTTTAAATCTAAAGTTTACAATTCTTTGCAGGCAAAACACAAGACATTAAGTATAGGTTGAAATTTTGGTGTAGTTCACGGTTGTGTGCCTGCTTTTTTGGTTGTGGAGTGGTTAGAGTTTATTTATTAATATTTGATATAGTTTTATGTTTTTCATGGGAAGTCTTGTACTTCTGGAAGCACAAGTGAACTTTTTGAAATTTTGATGTAGTTCACATTTGTGTGCTCACATTTTTGGTCATGGAATGGTTAGGTTTTTTTCATATTTGATATGGCTTTATATTTTTTGTGGGAAGTTACTTCGGTCTTGTACTTGTTGAGACACAAGTGAACTATTTGTCCTACCTTATTAATGGAAAAGGACTTTTAATTTGTTCTGTTTTAGGGTTTTTAATTAAAACTGGAGGATGTGACAGGCGCCTGACACAGGACACAACATCACAGCCCTGTGTTGGGATTCTTCTCCAGGACAGCAGCCCTGGGCTTGGCATCCCCCTTCTCCCACCCCACAGGATTCTGTCTCAGCTGCTCTGGAGCTCACATCACTGCTTTTTGGGAAAGCTCCTGGGAATTCTCAGAAATAGCACTTCTTGTTGCGTTTGCTTCCTTGCACTTCAGGGGACTTAATGCTTAATTAGCAAAATTTAACGTCCATCTCCATCACAGCTTTGAGGGGACCTGGAAAACCCCAACATTCCTGTCCAGACATCACACAGCCCTTTGCTCCCCAGCTCTTGCAGGGTGAAGCACTTGTCCCCAAGCTCCCAAACCTTGAGCACATACCTACCTCTCTTAATCCTCAATATCCCCCCAAAAATACCACCAGGGTGAGTTTTTCTCACCTAACTTGGAAGGCTTGGGCTGCTCCTCGCTGTCACTCCCGGGGGGACAATTTGGGACACTGGAGGCAGCTGCTGAATGGCCCTTTGTGTGCTTTGTCCCTGTGCTGGATAAAGAGGGCATTATTAAATGCGGGAAATGAGAATCTCCCTGTCCTTTTAGACCGAATTCTTGTCGGGTTCCTGCGGGGAGCAGCCTCGCCCATCCCGTGCCGGGAGGATGGATTTACCCCCGGGCACGGCCGGCGTGCTCTGCCCCAGGTTTGTCAGCAAAGGAGGGCTCGTGCTGTGCTGGAAAATAGGGAGAATAATCAGTGTTTTAGGGCACTTCTGGGGCTGGTTTGGTGCTGCAGCAGGAACATCCCAGCAGGATCTGTCAGCCCCTCCTCTCACAGGTACAGCCACTGCAGCTCCTGGGGATGTTCCTCCTGCCTCAGCCCTTCAGCTCAGGGGGGAGGCAAACTCCAAAGGGAATATTTAAGGAGTCAGCTCATTTCCAGGAAATCCTTCTCTTGTTCTTTCTTCCCTTTTTTTTTTTTTTTTTTTTGATGGAAAAGTTAAGTCCTCGTGAACTTTTTGAGAACTTTTTTTTTTGTTCCCTCTTGCCAGCTAAACTCGGCTTTGTGCTGCTGACAGAACCCCTTTCTCCCAGTGCTGGCTGTGGGCCAGGAGCTGGAGCTGTCCCCTGTGTGCTGGCAATGCCACCAGCCCTGTCCCTCTTCCCTCCAGGCTGAGACAAAACCCCAGCTCCAACCAGCTCCCATTTGGGGATTCTCTGGGGTTCTTTTCCCTTCTCCCTGTGCATGATGGAGTCACCTCTGCTTGCTTCACCTTCGTCTGCAATGGGAAATGTCAAATATCAGGGGGAATAATCAGGCAGAGCTGTGGAAGGGAAAGATGGTGGTTCCTTGAAAGAAACAACAGCACAAGCAGTGTCAGAAGGAATTCCTCCCTCCCTCTCCAGCTCCAGAGATTCTCTCTCTGGGACAGGACCTGTTAGCTGAGGATTTTAGTGCTGTTTGAGTCTTTACATCATGCAAAAATCTTCAGAGGGAGCAGGTTCCATTGTGCCGGGTGGTAAAGGGAAGATTTCCCAGAGTTTCTGTGTGTCAGAGCAGAGGGGACCCCACAAACCCACTCAAAGCCCCATCACCAGCAGCACCTGCAGAGTCACAAACCACGAAATGCTAAGGGAAAAAAATCCAACAGCAACACCTCATATAAATGGTATTTATCCCTGGAGGCTCGTGGTTTGAGTTCTCCACTGCTGCTGATACCCCCAGAGCACCAAATACAACTCTTCCCTTTCACAGCATCTCCATTTCCCAGAGCTCAGTGTGTGAACAAGTGACACAAATATTTGGTGACTTCACTCACCCCTTCCTCAGGGGTGCAGAGTGGGAAGGGAGCTGCTGTGCAAACAGGAGGGAAACAAGCAGGGTGTCCCTAAAGATGTGCCCTCCAACTGCCAAAATATGTTTTGGAGCTGAGTGTGGGACGTGCACAAGTAGTGATTGCAACACAGCCACCACTGGGACCGTGTGGAGAGAACTGAATATTTTCTGTGAGAGGTTTAACCTTTCCAAATGAGCTGGGCACAGGGATAAAAGGAATCACAGAACCACAGAATGTGTGTAGGTTGGAAGAGACCTTCAAGATCAGGAGGGAAGTCATTGAATAATTTGGGTTGCAAGGGACCATTAAAGGTCATCCAATCCAACCGCTCTGCAGTGAGCAGGGTCACTTTTAACTAGACCAGGTTATCCCAAACCAAATCCACCTTGGCTTTGAATGTTTTCAGGGATCCAGGGGCAGCCACATCTTCTCTGGGCACTCTGTGCCAAGGTCTCACCTCCCTCTCAGGGAAGAATTTTTTCCCAATATTCAATCTAAACCTGCTCTCTGTCACTTTGAAACCATTCCCCCTTGTTCTTTTACTCCATGCCCTTGTAAAAAGTCCCTCTCCAGCTCTCTTTAGCTACTGGAAGGGGCTCTCAGGAATCTTTTTCTTCTTCACCTGGGTGGTTTCCAGGGGAAGGACTGACAGCTACTCACCCCAGAGTGGAGGGAGAGCAGGGCTGAGCATTTGCTGAGCCAGGTAAACATCTCCCTGGCCTCTGCAGCATCCCCACCCCTGGGGGAGGGAGCTGGAGCTGTTCCTGAGGGTCCCCAGCAATGCTGACAGATGAGGGTGGAAGTGCAGTTTCTATAGAGACATTTATTGGAAGGGTATAAAAACAGAGTGCAAATTCCAGAAAGAACAAGGCACATAGTCCCAGATTTTGGTGGGAGAGGAACCCAGGAAGGTGGCACAGTGTCCAGATTCCCTGATGCACCCAGATACAGAGAGATTTGATCCCCAGAGATGGAAATAGGACCCTTCTTTCTGCAAAGCTTTCAGTCCCTTTGCTTCATCCTGCCTGGCCTGACAAGAGCTCTCAGCAGAGCAGGCATTATTTTTTCATCCAACCTTTGCAAGTGCAGCCTGGAGCAGGGCTGAGACCCCTGCAGAGTGCAGGTGAAACATCTTCTGCATCAGAGAGGAGCCTGTTCCCCTCCCCGGGGTACACTGAGAGTGGCAGTAAATAATTGCAGTTTGGTTAATACTGAGCAATGCATAAATGAGCATTTAACAGTCCTCCTGCTGCAGCTGTTTCCAGTCAAACGTCCCGTCCAAAGCCAGATCAAAATTATCCTTTTCCTGCTCTCGGGAGAGCTCCAGAAACACCTGAAATGGGCAAGAAAATCTCGGGTCATTTCTCTGTGAGGTTCCTTTGCAGGAGGAACAGCTCTGCAGCCCCTGGGAGAGGTGTGGAGAGGCTTTTTGGGAGGAGCAGGGGAGCAGGAGCTGAGCCTCCTGTGCTCTCTGGAGTAACCAGACAGACATCACCTGCCTGTAGGTATTTCCATACAGGTTTTCCCCACCAATGGACTGAGTTAAACATTCCTCATTTTTGCCACCAGCCTTGTACAAGCAGCAATAAATAATCTGCTGTTTCCAGGGCACTCAGAGGGGCTGGGTGTGGGCAGCTTCATCCTTGGGTGTGTTGTGTGCCTTTCTCGACCAAGTGGGGTCTGAGGCTTCATCCAGACTTGTTCCCACCATGCAAAATCCCAGCAGTAAAAAAAACCAAACCATTTTCCACCACTTTACCAGTAGAGAACTCCTCACCCACCACCCTCAGGCAGTTTTTTGGTGGAGCTGCCTTTTGCCACTGCACCAGCCTGGGTTTGGCTGCAGCTTTTGTTGCTGCTCCTGCCTTTACAGCACAAATAAAAATCACCTGCCTGAGTCAGAGTATTCAAGGAGAAGCTGTACTCCTCGAGGCTGCAGCTTCGTTTGGCTGTGGAGAAATCAGAAGAGGGTTGAAAATGAACAGTTGCTGCTCTGTCTTTTCAAAAAGTCACCCGGTTTTGCTCTCACCTTCCTCTAGCTTGGAGAAGGACTGGGACAGGGGCAGTGCATCTTTCATTGGGACTTTATAGACCAGCAAAGAGGGGAACCTTGAGGAAACAGAAGAAAAGGTGATTCTTGCTCTGTATTGAGGTTCTGGGGTCAAACCTTTGTGGATGTATGTCTGTCTTGCTGCTGGGATCACAGGAGGGCTGAAATCAGATCAGCTGTTCATCCTTCTCCAGCTGAGATCCTGTGTCTGGCCATCTCACCAGGCATGTGATCAGGGATGAGGGAGTGCTGAAACCACTCCTCATTCCATTATTTTATAGTTACCTCTCCTGCCATCTCACCAGGCACGTTTTCAGGGATGAGGGAGTGCTGAAACCACTCCTCATCCCATATTCTATACTTGTTTTATACTTGCCTCTCCTGGCGGGCTGCACCCGGGAAAATCTTCAGAACCTCAGCGTGCAGCACGTCAGCACTCTCTGGATCCTTGACCTTGATTTCCAGGAGATATCCTTTGCCAAACTTGTTCTTCAGGTACTGGATGGAGCCGATGCACCTGGCAGGGCAGGGAGGAGCAGAGGTGACAGTGAAATCATTGTCACCTCAGCACCTGCTCCTTCCTGAGAAGGACACCAGGGGACAATCCATGAAAGCCAGGGCAGGGGAGGCTGGAGGAGCAGCTGGGGTCAGTTCCAGGGGCTGTCACCCACCGGAGCTGCCCGGACACCAGGATGGCCACACGGTCACACACGGCCTCTGCCTCCTCCATGTGGTGTGTGGTCAGGATGGCTCCTGACTCCTTGGGCTTCAGGGCATCCCGGATGGTTTTCCTGAGGATCAGAGTGAAAAACAAAATACCAAAAAAAAAAGCCTCAAAAAACAAAAAAACCAAACCAAACCAAACCAAAAACCCCAACAACAACAAAACCCCTACAAACAAAACAAACAAACAAACAAAAAAATACCCCACTCCCTAGAAATATCAGACATTGCTCTTATATCTTTGTCCATCCAACTGCCTTTCCCCTAAAATAAGAATAAAATTTTCGCATGCAGCAACTTTAGATCAATGAGCACATGGTAATGCTTTGAAATAATGACAAATAATACTTTTGACTTAAGTATCTTTATGACTTCTCCCAAATCCCATTTAGAACTGTCCTAAATCTTGCTAAAAGGATGAAGGTGAAATAGTTTTTCTCTCTCCTTGCTCATCCCTGAGTTAGGGAGAGACAATAAAAACATATTTTCCAACAGAACCATTGCAACGTGAGGGACAGCACCATCTGTGGATGGGGCAAAACCCTTTTTAGGCAACTTTAAACATCTCCTTTTGGCTTCCCAGCCCTCTCCCAGCGTGGTGGCCCCATTGCCAGGTTGGTGCTCACCAGACACAGCGCTGCCCCTTGGGATCCATGCCAGTGGAGGGCTCGTCCAGCAGCAGCACCGAGGGCTTGCCCAGCAAGGACAGTGCCACACACAGCTGTGACATGGAGAAAAGGCTCAGCCAAACCTCCTGCACAGCCTGGCCCTGTGCCCACACACAGCTGTGGGCAGCACCTCCTCATCCTCGGGAGTTCTGACTTATGGGAAATGTGGGTTTGGGAAAGGCTCTGCTTCATCACCCCACCCAACACGAGGATCTCCCAGGGCACAGGTTGGTCCCTCCACTCAGGAAGGAGAGTTTTAATTAGTGCTTGAGCATTGCAGTGACCCACCTTTCTGGTGATCCCAGCAGGTAATTTTCTGACTTTTTTGTGTAAGTAGTCTTGAAGCTGCAGAGCGTTCACAATTCTGTGGGGAAAATGAAAAAAGAATGTTTTTATTATTCCCAATCAATACTCTCATCAAGGGTTCCCAAAGTGACAAGAAAAAGGAACTTTTCTCCCCTTGCTCTTGGCTCTTGCTTGTTTTCATTAAACATTTATTGTGTTATTAAAGTGTAAGTGACTATTTGAAGCAGAGTGTACTGAATAAGCCACAAGCTCTTTCCTAAACCCATCACCAGTGTCAACAGCATTATAAATCCATTCCCCCCTGCCAGTGTCAGCTCAGCACCCTTTCTTGTGGTGCCAAACCCTAACATCAGAGATTTCAGAAAAGCTTTAAAAGGTATCAGTGGTAAATTTATCCCCACCAAAAGCACTCAGGAAAACTGGAGGTTTTCTCAACCCTCTCACTAAATCACGGCACTGAGCACAAAAGCACTTTTGCAGCTGAGCTTCCTGAGTTTCTTCCAAGGTTTCCTCTGTGAATTTTGACTCTCTGGTGCCCTCCCCGTGGCTGAGGGGTGGGACAGGGGCCGTGGCAGCCCTGCACCTGTACCTGTGCAGAGCAGCAGCCGTGTCCTCCTGGCGCAGCCCCTTGACGGCCGCGTAGACCCTCAGGTGCTGCTGCGGGGTGAGGTCCAGCCAGAGGGGGTTCTCCTGGGGGCAGTACCCCAGGAATGCAGGAGCCTGGTCCTGGGAGCCTCCTTCATCTCCCCTCTTCATCAGCACCTGCACAACCAGGCTGGGAATTGTCCCCTGACACAGCCTTGCCCAGCACAAGGGGTGGTTCAGGGGAAGGCTGTGGGGTTTGGGTGAGGGAACCCACAGAGAGGGAGTGATTTCACACTGTTCTTAAATATAAACGTGGCAATGAGGGTGGAGGCAACAGCTTATCAAAATTAGAAGTGGCTCACCATCATCTTATTAATGCATTGTTTAATTTAATAGCACGATGGACTCGATTAAAACCCTGATCAATAATAATGCTCTGACAAAAATTGCAGCCTTGATAAAAACGTTAGCTTAGCCTAGGTGCAAGGTTTGCATTTTTGTCATGGATCCATCCCTTGTCTCCAGGTGTCTCTTACCTGCCCAGCAGTCAGGGTTGTCTTTCCAGTGATCATTTTGATGGCAGTGCTTTTCCCAGCTCCGTTGGGCCCCAGAAGTCCTAACACTTCTCCTGCAGTCAATACACAGAATTTCTTAGGACTATTCCCCATTCAAGAAATATATCATGCACAGTCCCACAAAAGAAAAAAACACAGAAAAGGCAGCATAGTAATAGCAAAGATCATATAAAATAAAAGGTTTTATTGTATAGAATACATGCTCAGAGAGCCCATGAGATTTCAGTTTAAATTGATGCTGTGAATTGCTCCCAGGAGCCACTGATAAACTGGTCTCCTCTCCCCAGGATCTTTATTTTATCTTTATTTTAGATAATGGACAGTCTCAGGTCGTTAATAGGATGCACCATTAGCACATCAAGCCCAGACTGAAGATTCTTTAAAAACAGAACAAATGGATTTGACTTTTCTGTCCTTGCTCAGGTTACTGAGAATGTGCAGGGAATTAACTTGGGGTTCAACACAGGTCTGGGAGAACAGTCCCAGTTCTCACCTTTTTTAACACAGAAGGAAAGGTTTTTGGTGGCTGTTTTCTTCTTCTTCTTCTTCTTAAAAAATGAGCTAGCTTGCTTTATATTATATTCCTTGCACAGATTGCTGACTATAATGACTGAATTCTGAAAGTGAAGAGAAAGAAGCAAGATTAATTTATTATCTTGGACAGCACTAATCCTTCAGTTATATTTTTTCATTAAAAAGGCAGCAAACCTTCTGAATATCTTTGTTTTATAGTTTACCAGGAATATGAGGTGCAACAGGACACTTTATTGTCCAGGTTCCTCTTAAGAGCTTTTGTCTTCTGATGAAACCCACACTTTTGGAGTTTTGATTTTCCCAGTGAGAACAGCACAGCCTGCACTGGCTTGTGTTTTACCAGGTAGAAAATCAAACAAAACAGGAAGGACAACACTCAGAGTACCTCTTCCTGACTTGGAGCCACCAGGGCATTCCTCACTGCTTCCCTTTCAGCTCTGACATCTTCATCTTCCTCCTCGAGCTCCCTGGGGGGCTGCTGGCTGCTTTCTTTTCTTGGGGAAATCCTGAAAACCCACCAGCTTTAGCTTAGGATTTTGTTCTTTACCTTTGTTCTCCACCAGTGCATTTTGGATAGACCAAGAGTGAATTTCCCAGGGATCAAATTTATACTGTGTTATAATGACTACTATTAATATCATCATCATAATTGTTGTTGTTGGGGATGATGATGGTGATGATGATAATGATGATGTTTATAATCTTTGTTTTGCACCAAAAAAGAAGCTGGTACATCCCACAGGCAATATCCTGTGGAGGCACCAAATAACTTAAAAGCTGCTTTATATTATCACACCACTGCAGTATTTAAGGGGTTATTTAAGTCATAAAAAATCACCAGTATTAAAAAAAACAAATTAAAAGCAGGGACACAAATGTAATGATGTTTTCAAGGAGGAGCAGTGAGGCAGTAGTTTAGATCTCACGTGTGCATGTGTGTTTATACAAACCTAAATACTGGGTCCTGTCTCAGCACTGCTTTTCCATATTTTAACTCCAAAAAGCGAAGGAGAAGAATGAACAGCACCGAATGGATGTAAGGCTGAAAAACAGAGGTTGCCACATTAACACCTTGCCTTGCCTCCCACCATAGCTGGCACTGAGGTGGTGGCAGTGCTCTACAGTACATGGGGGAAACAGAATATGTGAAAATGGAGCCCATTAACATTGAAACTCAGTGCAATCAACACTGCAGAAAACACTAAGGGCAGAAAAACCCCAATTCATAAAATAGCAGGACAGCATGAGGTGATCTGGGCTTATTTCGTTTTGCTTTCTCCATTTCATAAGTGTGAAATTATTTTGGCACAGTGGCTAAAATGTCATCCAGACCCACCCAGATCCTCCTCCTGCTTCCTCAGACCTGAGGAGGAGCTTTAGGAAACCCACATTCCTCAATAAAAGCAATGTCAAATGTTTTCTTACTGCAAAGACAGCAATCAGTCTATGATTGTCTGAAGCTGCACTAAATGTCTCAGGGTTGTCCATGAATGCCTGTAAGAATAAAAAAAAAAAAATACTCAATGAAGGTGTGCAATTCTTTAGTATCATTCTGGTTAATGCAGTAACATTCAAAAATGCTTTGGAAATCTGCAAAACTTCTGATTTTCCCCAAACATTCAGCATACAGATGAACAGATACAGATGTTTGGCTTTGGGAACTCTGGTCCTACACCACAACACGTCACAGCTCTCAGTACATGGACCAGACTCTCCTGCCAGATGTTCTGTCCCAGGAAAACATCTCTGCTTTGGCTCCCAGTGGAGAAGAGGTGAGTGGACAGGACAGAGGAGGAGTCTCTCCTCTTTGGACTTCACCCCTCAGTAATTTATCATTTATCAGCAGTGCTGCACATAGCTGGGGGGTTTTGTTAAATTCTCAGCTGACTTTCCACCACTCCCCTCAGCTGACATGCAGTAAAGCCCCTTGTGAGTATTCTAAATTCTCCCTCAGGTTTTTTCCATTCAAAGACACATCCCTGGCTTCAGATTTTCTCTTAGGATTGGTCAAGCCAAAGTTGACTGACTTTGTGGCTGCTCCATCCTTGGCATTGTCCAAGGTTAACTTGGATGTGGCTTGGAGCAACCTGGTCTAGTGGAAGGTGTCCCCTCACGTGGCAGGGGGTGGAACAAGATGAGCTTTAAGGTCCCTTCCAAACCAAACCATTCCATGATTCCATTCTATGACTCCGCATGGAAAGAACGAAGAGTTTTTTAACCTAACCCACAGTCACAGCTGCACAAAAAGTGACCCCCAGCCCTAATGAACAGCTGGAAAAATGAGATCTGAGCTGAAATGGTCACCTAACAATGCACTCTGGAAAGTCCCACACAGGATGAGCCTTCCCAGACTGCAGCGTGCAGTTACCCCCAGATTTTGGTGCAGTTATCCCCAGATTTTGGTGCAGTTACCACTAGACTTTGGTGGAGTTACCCCCAGATTTTTGTGCAGTTACCCCCAGACTTTGGGGCAGTTACCACCAGATTTTGGGGCAGTTACTCCCAGACTTTGGTCACAAGGACCCAGGGTTGTGTTTTTAGGCCTCTCCTTGCCCAGAACCACCACTCACCTCTGAGGGGTGAATCAGTAAATCTTCCACAAGAGCCATCAGGGGGTACACGGGTACCAAGAGGGAGAAAATGTAGAGGGAGGCACTGGGTTCGACTAGGTGATCAAAGATTCTGCTGATGAAAAAAGAAATATAGCACACCTGAAAATAAAACAAGAGGGTAACTCAGCTGATGGGAAGGGTTACTCACTGCTCATTAAAACTGTGAGTCTAGCTCTGCAATTCCCTGTTGAGCTTATAAAAATGGCCAAAAAAAAAAAAAAAAAAAAGAGAGAGAGACAGAGAGAGGGCTCAGGAGAACTTCATCTGTCTCTGTTTGAGGGTTGGCTACTGCTTTGGGCCAGCTGGGGAGACTTCTTCCCAGGGCTGCTTCAGGCAGAAAAAACAAACATGAGATCCCATCCTGTTCATTCCCAACCCAATCCATGCCAATAATCCACTTCCTTCCAGGTCAGGCTGGGATGATCAGTGTCCAGCCTGATAGCTCCTGTCTCAACACTTTACATCTCTCGGATTAGGGGTGTCAAGGAGAGTGATAAATTCACTTTTTGCCTCCATTCCTGCACCAGTTCAGGCTGGATCCAGGTATTTCCCCATGTCACAGCAGGATTGTGGCCACAGAATGTGGTGACACAGATTTAATACAGAATTGGCTGCTATGAAACACACCCAGATTTATGCTCCACATCTCTGCTTCGTGTTCTGACATCTAGCTCACCCTTAAGATCTCAAAATGTCTGTAAACCCATCAGTGCATTATCCAGCCATGTGCTCACCACCATCAGGACAAAAGACCAAAGAATATAGCTCCATCCTTTGCAAGAGGTGAAGGAGATCAGGTAGACTAAGAGAACGAGGGAAATTCCATAACCCAACGTCCCCGTGACCTACAGGGAAGAAAGGCTTTTGTTGGAGAAAATGGAGTGAGGTAAACCACCAGAAACCCATCTACAGCAAGGGGGAGCAGTGGAAATGATCACACAGTAAGATCAGGGCATTTACAAATTACCACAACTTTACTCTGAGGTGTAAAGGAATGCATTAAAGCAAGATCTATTGCCTTTTATTTCCAGCTGGAGAAACCCAAAGGGCAGGAGGTGAAACAAGAAAGTCAGTAAGAGGAACAAGAGCGTTCCAGCACCACCTGCACCCACACAAAATATTTTCCCTCCATCCCTTCCAAGCAAACCAGCAGGGACCAGAATGGGAAGTACCAGCAAGAAGAAGGCGCCGGCGCTGCGGATAAACTTGCTGCTCAGGACAAACTGGAACCCAAACATGGAGAAGAGCAGGATCCAGCAGAGGGGGATGTCCACCAGGGCCTGGCCACACCAGTAGGCTGAGGGAAAGAGCCCCGAAATCCTCAGCTGGGCATGAGCTCCCACCTGGGAAGGCACAATTTTGAAGGGTGGTTTATTGTCTGTGCCTGGTTGGCCAACTGCACCCATGGGAGTGGCCCCCAAATGGAATAAAACCTGGCACCATTGTGATTCTGGGGTAAAATTCGACCTCCTTTTTTGTCTTTTAATATTTTGTGCTGGCTGCAAAACTTCCCATGGATCGAAAGACCCCAAGCTGCCAATCATAAGGCTGGACTCAGTCACCTCAGAGGTGTATTCCAGCCTAAATGATTCCATGATTTTGTACTCAAACATCCTTCTGGCAGTGCAGTTGTAATCCTTTCTGCCCACCCCAAACCTGCTCCATGTCAAGGAATTTACCTTGCAATCCTGCGTGTAGCCCATTGCAAAGTGAGGAGGAAAACCAGGGAATAGCAGCAGCATATGAATGAGGTTACCAGATATAAAATAATACCAGAATTCTGGATTGAAGAGCTGAAAACAGAAGAACAAAGCATTTGTGGAAAATGCCTACAATTCACTTTGCCATTCTTCTTTACTGCATTTCTCATGGATTACAGGGCAGCGTGAACAAAAAAGAGGGATTTGAAACCAAATTTTGGAAGGTTTTCCCAAACCAGAGCCATGCAAAGTGCTTGCTAGTGAGGAGACATGGGTGGTGCAGGTCCCTCTCCTCCATGCCAGATTTGTGTGGAGCTCTCTGATGCATCTCTGCACCATCAACTGCTGGGCCAAAGCCTGAATAATGTGATGGAGAGAATGAGGAACCTCCTGGAGAAACCCTCCCAGCCACCCTCTCCATCCAGCAGCCCTTGAGACCCCCATGGGAAAAATCAGATCTGGTTTTCCTGAAGTCAAACGTGGTGCTTCCAGAGGCACCATGAAGGAAGGTGGATTTACACCTTTCCCATTAAAATATGGTGAATTAGTGAGACCTTAAATGGTTTTCTGACACCTTCTGGCTTGACTTACAGTGAAGAAGGGGTGGCTCCAGACCTGGATGTGCCTGGTGGAGTTGAGGGTTCTCAGCAGGGCGTTGCTGATGATGTTCATCAGCACTGGGAAGCAGTTGATGGGCTCCATGTGGCACAGCACAGAGAACCTGTAGCTCTTCAAAGAGCAGGAAAACAAGGTGAGAACTTCTGGCTTTTCTCATCAATAGCAGGGAAGCAGTAGGAAAAGGAGCACACCAGGAAAATCCAGGCCTGAAATAGCTTTGCTTATGCTTTGTTCGCTAAAAGAACGAATTATGAGGTATTGGAAGTCTGTGCTGCTGTGCTAAAAATGTACATTTTGAGGTGGAAGATCAGGGAGATAAGGTCTCCTCTAGTGTGGGCTTTACTGCTCAAAACACTTGCTCATTTTCATACCTGTGGTACAAAAAGTCAACTGGGCCATCCCACAGGGAGAGCTGATGGAGGAGCCTTGGTAATTATTCAATTGTTGTGAGGAAACTGGAGGGAGAGGAGAAAAGTCCTCACCTGACCTTTGCGGGACACTTTTATAGCCCCGTTTTGCTGTAGTTTCTCTGTGATATTTTCCTCCTTTGCTATTTCCACTGTAAGATCCTGACTCTGGAGCACATGGATGAGGTCATCAATGCCTGTGCCTGGCGTGAGGACCAAAAACAGAGGAATTATAACACTGGAAAACAAAAGAGTCTTTGATGATTTGACCTCTATTTTTATTTTTAAATCCATGACCACCAAACAAAACCAGAGGAAATCTAATAACTGTGGGCATCAGCCAGCACATATGTGCTGGATCATTGCACATTAGTTTTTGGGAAGTTAATGGATTTGAGTCTGAATTTTTGCATTGTCATTCTTTTCCCCCCCAGCTTTTTCTGAAGTGTTACAAAATGCATTTTCCTTTGGGACCATCTGATGAAGATTAGCCAGTGTCGCTCTCTGGCTATTTAACATGAAATATCATCCACCCATGGGAATGTTGAAGGTGAAACTCTGGAAGCAGCCCATTAATTTGACTCAGTATGAGTGAGCCTGGCGCCTGCTTTGAAAATCCCACACTCTAAATTTGCTTGGATAGACACCTGGATTTGTGGCAGGGAGAGAACCTTGTCCCCATCCTATCTCACCTGCTCTGACACCCTTTCACACACCTCTCATCAGGGTCTCACCAGCTGCTGAAGCCACAGTAGTTTTCCCTCACAACCCTTTAAAGACAATCCCTACTCTCTTCCCTCATCAAAACCTCCATCCCTCCTTGGACCCTCTACATCTACACCCATCTGCTCTGCCCTGTGTTTTCCTTTGGACCAGCAGGAAGCCCAGAACTGGGAAGGATGAGGGAAGGCTCACTGCCCTCACCTGTGTGGTTGTAGACCAGGAGGGGGGTGGTCTCCATGTAGGATTTCCTCCCCAGGGGCAAGAAGTACCGTGCAGGAGAGAGCTGCCAGGCGCTCACACTCTGCCAGCCAGCCACCACACACAGTTGCAGCACCACAGGAAGCAGGAAAATGCAATAGAGCAGCAAACTGCATTAAGAAAGAGATGAATAAACACTCTGAAAAGAGATATTCAGCAGAAATGCCTTCAGAATGCATTTGTGTGTTGGAAACGGTGGGTGATATTCAGGTCATCCAAGGCTCTGGTAAAAACTTCTGGCAATTTTCATAGAATCATGGAATATCCTGACTTGGAAGGGACCCACAACAATCATGGACCCAACTCATGGCTTTGACACCCCAACAATCCCACCCTGGGCATCCCTGGCAGAGCTGTCCAAGCACTCCTGGAGCTCCGGCAGCCTCGGGGCTGTGCCCGTTCCCTGGGGACCATGGGCAGTGCCAGCACCCTCTGGAAGAAAACTCTTCCCTGATATCCAACCTAAACCTCCCCTGACACAGCTCCTGGCATCCCTCAGGCCCTGTCACCAATGACCAGAGAGAATTTTATTTCCAGAAATCTCAAACCTTGATCATTCACCAAATGATTCAAAATGTAGCAGGGAGAGAACCTCAGGTCCAGACTGATCAACTTTTTAGGGCCATGAAATGCCTTTCAGACTTCCATTAGATACAAGGTTTTCATAAATCAGAATCTTCTACATGTTTTAGGGCCATGAAATGCCGTTCAGACTTCCTTTAGATACAAGTTTCTCACAAATCAGCATGTTTCTTTAGTTCCTTGCTCCCCACCAGGAAACTCCAACTTGAACACCAGTGGGGCCAAATGAGTTCAAATACTGGCAACACAAAGGAATTAAAACAAACAAACAAACAAACAAAAAAACAGAGAAAGTCTGAAAGTACTTTCTGTACCCCCTGACTTATTTTAAAACTTCCTCCATTTGATATAAAAGCATTTCTAAATGATTCTTTTCTTTGGAAAGAAAATGGGGTTTTCTCTTGCATAAATTATTCAGCATAGAAATGAAAATACACAAAAGGGAGATTTTGCATTACTGGCACTAGAAAGGAAAAAAAAAAACCTTTCCCCTCCTCTGAGTGCAGATGACCAAGATCATTCCTAGCCAAGACCTCATATCAATTAATCCAAACTCATTGAATCAGGGATGTGGAAATTGTCCCCTGTGGTGTGACTGTGTCCAATCCCAGACCTCCAGGGGAGAACCCCTTTGGTACTCACATCGACTGCAGGTTCTTCACCGAGCTCTTGAGCTGCCAGAAGTGCAGCCGTGCCATGGCACAGACCTGCTGCCTCCAGAGGGCCATGCCCTGCTCTGATGCCTTCCCAGTGTCTGAGGGCAGCAGGGAGCACGGCCTGGGCTCGTCAGGGCATCCTGGGGCTGCTCCTCCCTGCTCCTCCCCGGGGACGGGCTCATCTGTGGAGAGTTTGCACTTCATGTTTATGTCTAGGACCAGCTTCTAGGTTGGGGTTTGTGAGAGTTTAAGAGTCATCTTTGGAGCTGTCTTGGGTTGTAATGCAAAAATGTATTCAAAAGTGTGTATTCTATTATCATCTGTTGAAACTGGTTGGGGAGGTGCTTTGGTTTTTTTTGGTTTTGTTTTGTTTTGTTTTCTTTTCTCTTCTATGACCAATTCCTCATAACTCTGGGGTGGAGAGATCTTCTGTTAATGGGCAGCTGTTAAAACCAGCTGGGGTAGGGTTCTTTATCCCTTCCAGCCCCCATCCTCCCCCCAGGGGATCTCTGCTGCCCACGGGCCATCCAGGCTCACTGCAGGGCTGAGACAATTCCATCATCCCATGGGGAGATGCTGCACCCAGGGGAGGAGCCCAGCATTCCCACCTGGATCAAAGCTGGCATTCAGAGCACCAGCACAGCCTGTCTGCACTGGATTGCCAGAGGGAGCCCAGACCCAGCTCAGCACCACTGGGCCCTTCTCCAGGATCATCTCTGCTCCAACAGAACGACAGCTGGCACTGCAGGAGGGCTGGATTGGGCTGACACCAACACCCTGACCAACAGGGGGTCAGGTCGTGTTCTGACTCTGTTTTCCTTTTTTGTTTGCATTTTTGTACTACTACATCTGTATTTTTTTAATATTCCTAGTAAAGAGCTGTTCTTCCTATTCCCATATCTTTGCCTGAAAGCCCCTTAATTTCAAAATTATAATTCAGAGGGAGGGGTTTTCATTCTCTATTCCAAGGGAAGCTCTGGCTGGAAAGACAGCTGTCTTTCCAAACTAAGACAGGAGGTTACTGCATGGGAGCTGATCTCTTTGGCTGGGGTTGTAAATTGTACCTTCTTGATTGGCTGTGGCTTCTCCCTCCAGCCTCAGGAACACATCCTCCAGGGTTGTCATGCTGACTCCATAGTTGATAATTCCCTGCTCAGGGCAGCTGTCAAGGCCACTGAACAGATCTGCAGGACAGAGATAAAATCAAGGCATAAACACAGATATCCAGACCACTCTGGTTCAGCTGAGCCAGCCTGACCAGAGCATCTCCAATCACCAAGAATACAACAAAGCAATGGCCTGCCAGGACAAAAAGGTGTGGAGGAACACAAAACTGCCAGAGCCTTCCCTCATGGAAGGTGTTTTTCTGCTCAGCACCACCATTTCAGAGTGTTTTCATCCTCTGTGGGATGCTCAGGCTGAGGGGCACAGTGGGTGAGAAATGGGCACGGAGCAGCACAGGTTGTGTGGGGTTTTCTCTTATCTCTGTCTTTTCATTTAGCAGAGAGAGAACTGAACTCTCAGTAACACACGTGGCCCAGTTTAGCCTGCAGGGTTTGTCACTGCAAACAGTAGAAAAGCTTTTGTCGCACAATTTGATCTTAAATGTATGATAAAATTGTGGGGAAAACCCAAACTGCGATGGTTTTGAATCCTGATGTGACTCTAGTAAAAAAATCTCTCTTTGCATTTTTCCTTCCCTACATTTGTCATTACTTTTTTTTTTTTTTCTCTAGGTATAATCCTCAATTATTTTCATATACCTTACCTGGGAATTTATTCACGTTTTCTAAAGGCAGTTTATATCTCAGTTCATATTGGGTGTGTCCTGACAAGGTGGCATTGGGGATGTACCCTTTCACCAGGGATGTCACATTCTCCAGGTCACAAGACTCACTGACATGGATCCTGTCGTGTGGAAAAAACCACAGATGTTTAGGTTTGGAATAAAAACAAACCCACCCAGACAAAAAAACATCCACCATTTTATGGATGCATAAAAAGAAAACTGCAATATTTTTCATTCATTCTCTACTCTGGATTAACTAACCCTAACCCTAAATCTTAATGCTGTTTCAGTTAATGGAGCTGGATTTTAATGCAGGTAATTTGTTTATTTTGATGACACCTGCTCTAGGGTCTCATTAATTCTGTTGTCCCCTTGTACTTGCATGTTGCCAGGTATTGCTGGGGCTTAAGGAAATACCTTAAATGATAGCAAATCCCCCATTTTTTCTTCAGGAACAGGGAAGAGCCAACACACTTCAGCCTCCCATGTGAGATAAAAGCCTTGCGGTCTGGAGAAAGCAAAAGCCAAAGGAATTTGCAGTGCAGAGCAGCAGAACTAGAGCTGCACATTGCCATTTTCTGGGGCTTTGTGCTCCAGGGTTATCCCCCAGGGATGCCCCAGGCAGAGCCCGTGCTGACCTGCCAGGATATCAGCCTCGTCCATGAACTGGGTGCTGAACAGGACCACCCGCCCCGCCCGCTGCTCCCGCAGGAGGCTCCACACCTGGTGCCTGGAGAGAGGATCCAGCCCTGCCGTGGGCTCGTCCAGGAACAAAACCTGCAGGAGGGATGGAATCAGACATTCCTCACTGCTGGAGAAGCAGCACATCTCTGGGGTTTGGTGTTTTGAAGGCAAGAGACCCAGAGCATCTTTTAGACAAAGGTGGCTCTTCTGGGGGCTGTGAGAGCTCAGGGAGCTCTGTCTGCTTCCAAACTCACCTGGCAAGGTGGGTTATGAATTAAAAAAAAAAAAAAAGAATTTATGAAATTTATTTATTCTAATTATAAGCACTTTAAAGAAGTCTGAAATCCTAGAGCCAAAATATATACCCAAGGTTTTAATTAAGCTGGACCTGAGTATTTCCTACATCACAGAGCCATGCATGCTGCTTTACCTGGGGGTTTCCAAGCATGGCTATTCCAATGGATAACTTCCTTTTCTGTCCACCACTCAGTTTTTCAGCTTGAGTGTCTTGGATGTTGTTGATTTCCAGCAGTTCCAGAATGTTTTGCACCTAGAACAGCACAAGGATATCCATTCTCAGCAGCCATTGTCCTTCCTTCCTTTATTAGGGTAGATTTAGATTTAAATTAGACATCAGAAGGAAATTGTTCCCTGTGAGGGAGATGAGGCCCTGGCACAGGGTGCCCAGAGCAGATGTGGCTGCCCCTGGATGTGTCCAAGGCCAGGTTGGTCATTGGGGCTTGGAGCTTCAATTCTCAGAAGATCCAGGTGGATTCTTGGAGCTTCCCAGTGCAAAAGGAGCCTCTGTGGAATGGTGGGGAGCACACACTCACCTCTTGCTCCACCTCTTTGGACTTGATGCCCTTGATTTCTGCAAAAGTTTTCAGGTTTTCTTTCACCGTCAGGACCTCGAACTGCATGTTGGACTGGGGGCAAATCCCGATCATCCCCCTGATCTCCTCCCTGTCCCCCGTGTCAGACAGTCTGTAGTTGTAGATGGTGGCAGAGCCTGTTCACAGGGATAAAAATGGGATGAGGGGGACTGGACTGATCTTTGGAGCTTTTGGATCAAGGCCACCCCATTCCTCCTACCTTCCGAGGGGAAGCTGAGCCCGCTGAGCACGTTCAGCAGAGTTGTCTTTCCAGCCCCAGTGTGGCCCAGCAAGGCAGTGATCTGACCCTCATAAATGTTTAAAGACAGACCTAGGACAAAAACAACGTCTAGTTTGGGGAGAAACGGGGTTTGAATTGGCCCCACTCACTGTCAAAGGCAAGAGAAGTCAAAAAGTACAAGAATTAAGTGGCAATAATTGGGCAAAAAGAGCATTGAGTGGGCCAAAGCTCTGCAAACCTTTAACTAAAGGTGTAAGGAGTTGGTCTGTGTTTAGCAGAAAAGACAGAAATAATTTTTTAAACAACCAAAATCTTTCTTCTCTTTAATCTTATTAAAATCAGCAAATCAGTAAAAACTGAGCAAAACAGTGATCAGTCACATCAATTAATATTTGACATACATTTTCAAGCAATGTAAGTGTTTTTTTCATTGACTGTTTCACAATGGTATTTCCTTGTCTTTAACAGGAATCAATCTCACAGCTTTCATACCTCTTAAAGCTTCTGTCTTCTTGTCCTTCTTCTTATAGACTTTCTTAATATTGAAGAGCCTGAAGGGAAGGTCAAGAGGTTATTATTTGGGTATTTCTTTTTTTGATTGTAAATTCTTGTAATGGTAAAGATTGTAAATTCTTTTCCCTGCCATTCTTTTACATTTTTATGGACCTTAACTTACAATGACAGAAATGGCATGAAGAAAATGAAAGGTGCTGAGAAACAAAGCTGAGATTGACAAGTTTGACAGGCTCTGTGCCCAGGTGTGAACATTACAACGTGGCTCCAAAAAATGGGGCAGCAAGACTGGCAAAGACAAGGCCAAACCCATTGCAACATTTTTACGATGGGTTGCCCTCTCCGTTCTGCCTTTTGTCCCTGAAGGACATTGAAAGACCACAACAAATAAAAGCCAGGTATTTTTAAAATCTAAATTTATCTAAATTTTACCTTTAGTGACCAGTCTGAATTATAATTTTATCTCTAATTTTTCTCTGTGAAACAAAATGTTTTGCAAGAGCCTCACGACAATGAAAACTGCCTGGAAAAGTCCAGCCCAATCTGATGGAAGGAGTGGGGAGCACTAAACCAGACACAAGCAGTTCCTTCTCTCTTAACCTGATGGCCTCTTTCCCCAGGAATTCGGGGGGCACAGGTTCCACATCATCCCCAAGGAGCTCCTCAGGGTTTGCTGTGGCTCTGGGCACGTCCCTGCTGGAGCCTCTCCTGCTCCTCATCCAGTACGAGGCCTTCAGGCAGAACAAAGGAGGGTCTGGGATCCCATATTTGCCTGCCAGGAAAGTAAAAAAGATGTTCTGCCATTAACCAAAGGGACAGCCAAGACACCGTCTGAGGCTAAACTTTTAGAAGTTTCAAATAAGTACAAAATTGCTGCTTTTTCCAGTCAAAACCTGCAGGTTTGGAGCAGAGGCAAAGGAGACAAGAAGGGTGGCTTCAGGGATTTATGTAATGAATTCAATTTTTGTAATGAATTAGAGTATTGTCCTACACATTATTATACTATAATCTCATAAATAGAAAGACAAAGTATTAAATAAAAATATTAAACACTTTGCTGTCATTGATTCTCTGAATCTGGCTTGTGGCAGAAACAGAAAAGTCACTCTGTGACATCATAAATTTCTTTTAGTCCAAACTTTGGTTGAGTCCAAGAATGGAGCAGCCCATCATTTCCTTGATATAGCCCATGTAACCCATGGAAATAAAAATGAATCATTGCTACCTGGCAGAATTTTGTCGAAATACAGAGCCAGCAGCAGGTACAAGGCTGAGTCAAACACCAGCAGTACGTATGTCGAAAATAAAAAGTATGCTTCCTCCATAAGGTTGGAAAAGGAGAAACCTATTTCATATTTCTCTAAATGGAAAATCTGGAAAAAAAAGGAAAAAAAAAAAAGAAAAAAAAAAAAAGAAGAATAAATTTCAGGCTGGAAAAATATGCACATGCCATGGATGCAACTCTGTTTGTTAACCCAGAAATCATCTGCAGTATTGAGCAAGTGTTCTTATTTTCTTTCTAAGGGGGAAGGGGAATAACTACTCCATGCAGAGATCTTCATGCTTTCATCCAGAATTTTCCAGAACAATCCAGAAACAGAGGAAAAGATGAGAGCTTTAGAGGAGATCCATTCAAAAAACCTGATATTGGCACTCTTGATGTGACAGAGTCACGACAAAAATGTCATAATTT
This sequence comes from Argya squamiceps, assembly GCA_037834095.1. Lineage (NCBI taxonomy): Eukaryota > Metazoa > Chordata > Aves > Passeriformes > Leiothrichidae > Argya > Argya squamiceps. The sequence goes on along the minus strand of JBBMKD010000054.1, from coordinate 2,363,317 downwards.
ACATAATGATTGATTTAACCATATGGTGAATTAACAAACTCTGTCCCTTTTTCTGCTGGTGCAGAAATCTCCTCTCCAGGCAGATTTTAAAATATATATATATAAGTATTATATATATATATATATAAATTATATATATATAATTATATTATATATTATGTAATATTATATATAATATTATATAATTGTATTTTATATAATATATAATATTTTTTAATATATCTCTCTCTCTCAAGAAATCAAATATTAGATTACCAGAGCTAGGAAGAGCTGTGGAGATATGACTAATGGAAAGTGGGAAACTGCAGGGATTTATTGAGGGTGGGGATGGAGGAAGGGCAGCAGCAGCAGGAATGCAGAGCTGGGTTTGCACAGCCCCTGCTGCCGGGAGGAGGGGAGTGCCTGGGCAGCCAAAGATGCTGTCCCTGATGTTCCCGAGGATAATGGGGCTGTTGTTGTGCAGGGATTGGGGCTTCCTCGGGGTCATGTGGAAGCTGCAGACGTGCACAACAGCAGATTTCTTTTTTTTTGTGCCAAGAGCCCTGCTTGTCTCTGCATCCATCTGCTTTTAAAGCAGGGGGATGGGATGGGGGTGTTGGAGCCCCTCTGTGCTGCCCAGCACAGCTCAACTCATGTGGGGGTTTCAAACAGGCTGTGGAGAGGAAGAAAAAAATGTCTGAATGTTCCACAGCTGGATTTTTAAGCTAAGGGCAGGAATTACAGGTGGATTTTTGAGACGAGGGCAGGAATTACAGGTGGATTTTTGAGCTGAGGGCAGGAATTACAGGTGGATTTTTGAGCTGAGGGCAGGAATTACAGCAGGGTTTTTGAGCTGAGGGCAGGAATTACAGGTGGATTTTTGAGCTGAGGGCAGGAACTACAGCAGGGTTTTTGAGCTGAGGGCAGGAACTACAGGTGTATTTTTGAGCTGAGGGCAGGAATTACAGGTGGATTTTTGAGATGAGGGCAGGAATTACAGCAGGGTTTTTGAGATGAGGGCAGGAATTACAGCAGGGTTTTTGAGCTGAGGGCAGGAATTCCTGTGCCTTTCTCTACCTGCAGGGGTGGTGCCCCCGTACCTTGACAATGCCAGTGTTGAAAGCAAAGGGACACATGAGACCAAGAAACCACTTCAGTGGGTTGGGGACATCTTCTACCAGCACTGCCAGGCTCAGGAACATGGAGATCAGGATGATGAGGAAGCCCACAGAGCTGACAAGCTTGGAGGTCCTTAACAGGGAGCAGAGCATGAAAACCAGGTGGATCTGTAAGAACAGAACTTTCCTTCAACCACTGAAGGAAATAAATATCCTTAACAGCAGCACTTCCATTTGCCAGGCACCAGATCTCTGCTGAGCTGAGTCTGTATAACAAAACCCAGTGAAGCCCTGTGTAGTGGGTTGATCTGAGTTTCAAACTGGCCCTTTTGTAGCCAAACAAGAGCCCGTCAGCCCTTCAGGCTGCAAATGAAATCTCTGCTGCTGACCTGGAGAAAAGCCATTCAGATGTTTCAGCCAGTGTGGCCCACAAAGGTCCTGAGCACTGTGCAAAGGGCTCTGGAGCAATGCTCAGGGTCATCAACACAGTAATTGTTTGAACCCTGGGCACTGAGAATTTCAGACTTTCTGTCCTGACAGACACTGACCCCCAAGCAAACACTGCATTGGACCTGAGGCCATGGAAAAGGCTTCCAAAATTGAGTGATAGAACTGGAATTATGGGTGTGGAGTTTGAATAGAAGTGTGTGATATCACAGAGATGGAAAACTTAGAGTTTAAGGGTTTAGAATACAGTAATATATATATAAAGCAAGATGGAGGATTTAGAGCAGAGGCCAGTCCTTCTTTTTCACCACCTTCTTCATGGGTCTGGGTGGTGTTTTGTAATTGGGTAGAAAAATTCGCATTGTGGGCCACGGGTTGTTGGTTACTGGGTTAAAAATAAAAATCATTTAGGTGTCATTTCTCAATTGGACAATTTACCCTTAAAAGGCACCCTAGAAGTGCTTTAGAACTCATGATTTGTGAGACAGTAATATAGATAAGAATTAATAAACATCTGAGTCCGAACAAGAAATACGATCTGGCGCATTTAATCCTGACCCTGGCAAAAAGAAGATAAAACACAACAAATAATAAATCATATGGGGAGGACATCTGGCTTTAAAGCCTGACTTACACACGCCAGGCCATAGAGGAAAAACAGGAGCGAGACTGCAGGGAAGCTGCTGGTGTAGAAGGGTTGTTCCAGCAGCAGGGCAGTCAGCAGGCAGGAGAAGATCAGCACATAAAGGGAGTACAGCAAACTCCAGGACAGCCTGGGGAGGGAAAGCTGCCATCAGCTCTTGGAATTCTGGAAACTCGGATTTTGGGTATATATGGTAATATATATGGGGCAACATGGAGGATTTAAGGCATTGTCTAAGTCCTTCTTCTTCCTTCTTCTTCATGGTTTCGGGTGGATTTTTCTAACTGGGTGAAAAAGGTCTGCATTGCAGGCCTTGGGTGGTCATTATTGGGTCAAAAGTAAAAATAATATAGATGTCATCTCGTTATTGGACAAATTATGCTTAAAAGACCTTGGAAAGAGCTACAGACAGCCATTTTTCACCTTGCTAGTTAGAGCTCACAGCTCGTGAGTCTGTAAATAGATAAGAAATAACAAGCAACTGAGTCCAAACACGAAACTGTGACTCCTGTGTATTAATCCTGATCCTGGCAGGGAAAAAGAAGCCAGAACCATCACAATTAGCCTTGTGGGTAATCAACAGCTCTGCTTACAGCTTCATCTGCACATCAGGAGTGTTTACATTTAAGTATTAATTATTTCCCGTGGCAATAATATCTCCTTCACGCCCTCAGAACACACAGGTGATCCAGCTTAGCAGAGGACACCACTGCCATGCTCAACCCTCTGGCTGAGAAACTGAACAAAACCAGTGATCAGTCGCATTAATTCATATATTTATGTCAATATTTGACATAGATTTTCAAGCACTGCAAGTGTTTTATTTCATTGACTGGCTGAAATGTTTGCACAAGGGTGTCTTCACCAGGAACAGTCTCACAGCTTCGAGTGCTGGAGAAAAGTTACCAACCCACCGAACTCATTAACTGGCTGCCCAATTAAGTGCCCAGGAACAGTCTGATTTTTTTGGCAAACATGTTCCATTTTAAAAAGAACTCACCAAAATGCAATGTCCTGCAGCCCCATGGTCTTCATCAGCACTTTGAGCTGCTTCTTTTCCTGTGTGACATTCTTTGATAAGAAATACATGAAGGGAAAGAAGCACATCACCAAGACCATCATGGTGTAGCTGTAATCCAGGCTGAGGGAGAAGAGGATGCCCTGGGATGCCATTTGGATGCCACCAATGGATTCCATTTCTTCCCAAACAGAATGATTTGTCACCATCTAAAGGAATGCAAGGTCAACAGATAAGTGTTTTGCTTATTTTCTGCAGTGAGATGCATTTATTCAAGGAATATTGTGCTTCATCTGCCCTGGGTTAACTTTTTAAAGCTGATTTAGTTTCTGACAAACCCATCCCTTGCTATTCCCACAGCAGAGTTTGCCTTTCCTATATTATATTTAAAATGAAAGGATGCCTCCATCAGTTCCTAAATTGGATTTACCTCTATAATGGCAGCATCAATGCTGGACTGCAGGGACAGGAAGCCATTGTACCAGTACATCGGGCTTTTGCAGTGCCCTGAGGAGAAATTGTAGCAGCCATCTGCAAGGCAAAGGGCATCACACAATGAAAAACAATTAATTTTCACTATCAAATGTAATGACAAGAACACACTGGCACCATGGGAAAATCTTCAAATGGACAATGACAAGGAAAAAAAAAAAACAAACACCCAAACCCACAATTTGTTCCATCAGTTAAAAAACCTGGGTTATTCCCATCTTGTGCACACCAGGTAACTACCCTGAAATTCTCATTTTGTGTTACCTGTGTGTCCAATGACTTCATTGGGAATAACTGCATGGCTGACAGGAAACCTGAGGTGGTAGGAGAAGTTGTCCTTAAATACAACTCCTATAATTTCTTTGTTTGAAATCCAGGCTTCCTCCATGGCTCTCTCATCATCCAGCTCCTCCAGCTTTACACCTGTGGAGTGTCAGGAAAACATTGCCATGAGATTCTGTGGGTCTGGAAATGTGTCCACAGGCACTGAGGGAATGTTCTGCCTTCTTAGCACTGCAGCTTCTCCTTTCCCAGTTCTCACTGGCCAGGGAGGCAGCTCTAAACACTTCAGACTTTGCCAGTTGAGGAGAAATGCACCTCAAAATAAGGGGTTTTTAAATGTGTTTTAAAAGTATTAGGGGTAAGGCAGGACTTTCCAGTTCAGAAGAGCAAACTGGCCTCACAGGTGGTTTAAATCCCAGAGAAGAAATATTTGTGGAAATGGAGGATTTAGGATGAATTTTCTCTCCTGATCCAAGATGTTGGAGAACCACACCAACACAGCAAGAAGTTATGTGGGTTTTTTATCTTCTTTTCTGTTGTTAGAGCCGGGATTAAATGCTTGGGAAATGCAGTTTTCATGTTCGGACTCAGATGTTTATTAATTCTTATCTATAGTACAGCCCTACAAACTATGAATTCTTCAGCACTTCTAGCTAACAAACTAAAAATGGCTCCCATGTCTCTTTCTACAGGGCCTTTTAAGGGTAAACTGTCCAATTAAGAAATGACACCTAAATTATTTTAATTGTTAACCCAATAACCAACTACCCATGGCCCGCAAAGAAAACCCACGGGTTTTTCTATCCAGTTACAAAGTCCTATCCAGACCCATGAAGAAGAAGGTGAAAAAGAAGGACTAACCTCTGCCCTAAAACCTCCATCTTGCTTTATATATATTCTATATATTTTCTATATTTTAAACCCTTAAACTCTGAGTTTTCCACCCTGTGATATTACACACTTCTATTCAAATTACACACCCATAATTCCAGTTCTATCACTCAATTTTGGAAGCCTCTTCCACAGCCTCAGGTCCAATGCAGTGTTTGCTTGGGGGGGGTCAGTGCCCGTTATCACATAAAGCCTAAAATTCTCAGCGCCCAGGGTTCCAACAAGGTTAAATCACAACGAAATTCAATATTTAAGAAGAAAAACCCACCCGTCATGACAGAGCTGGAGGCCACTTTGCTCATGATGTGCCTGGTGGTGGCAGTGATGGGGGTGAAGGTGACGGTGGTGTCGGTGGCATTGAAGGCAGGGTCATCCAGGTGGCCCAGGTGGCGAAAGGGCACCTCAGCGTAGTGGGGTTGGTGCATGAAGGAGGACACGAGGAGCGCAATGGGCAGGAAGAGCAGGGTCAGAATCCACTCCTACACCGGGGAGAGCAGGGAGGAGAATTTCATGGCGGTGTAAAAACATGTTCTTTGTGGGACTAGAATGTAAACAAGGGGAACTCAGTCTTTGTGGGATTAAAATATAAAAAAGAGGAACTTGGTCACACCCATTTCTGAGCATGAGTGGATGAAGAGACTCTCCACATTGTGCCCATCACCTGCTCCAAGAGCCCATCTGTGCCCTCATTAGTCACAAACCAGATATAAATACCACTATTTAAAACAAATTCAAGTCTCCAAGTGTTCATTACTAGTCAAGCTTCTCAAAAGTACTTTAAGTTCTAATTTTACCCAAAGAAGTTGGTGTCTAGGGGCAGGCAGGGATTGGCCACTCTCAGTAGTTAGCTACTGTGTTGGTTTTATTTTTAATTTTTTCTTACCTGAAAGCTGTGTATCTTCAATCTCCACTTGATCAGGACATTTTTCCACAAGAGAATTTTGATTTGCTGGAATACACTTATGTTCCTCTGGAGTGTCTTCATCTTTGAATCTAGAGACAATTTCTTTTTGAAAATTGCTTTCAAACACAACAAAAGCCAAACCAGCAGCAACTGGTTTTATTTGCACAGTCCTTGCAGATGTGCAGTGAAACTTTGTCTCCCTTTTTACAGCAAGAATGAGCTGAAGAAACTCAGATGTTGTGTGCTGAGCACAACCACCCCCGCAACACAGGGTCCAAGAGACCTCACCACCCTCAACACACTCCAACCCTCACAGCTCAGCAGCAAAAACTGATAAAAAGCAGAATTTCAGGCTTCCATGCAGCAGCATGGGGAGTTTGGGAGGAGTTTTTGAGGAAATAAAAAGGGACTATCACATTACATGACCTAATCAGCTTGGGTGGGCTCCATATCCAAGAAACAACAACAATATAGTCAATTAAAATCCCTTAGGATCTTTTTAGTTGTAATTTTAATGTGCTGTAGGCTCAAGACCAAGAAGTGTTGAGCAACTCCTGGCCGTGGTGTGAGCTGAGCTCTCGTGGTAAACAGCATCTGCTGGAGGAAACTCAGAGCCACGAGAGAACAAATTCTTGGAAATGCGTGGGAGAAATGTCATGGGTGGGTTATTGATGAAAAATGGGATAAAACCATGTGGACACGAGCATGCACTGATGTCTTACTCCAGCAGACAGGGCAGAATCCTCAAAATTGCATGGTCAAAGCAAGACAAGGATTATTTTGCCTGGTCAGTGCTGGTGGTGGGAACTGAAAGGAGTAAAGCATAAAGCTGTCTGTCGGATTTTTGCATACACATATGTGCTTATTAACTATCCATAAAATAACCTTTAGTGAGCAAAAGAATTCAGCACCTCTATGTAAAAGAGCTCTGCTCACATGGCCAAACTGCTCTGCTCTCACATCAGGAGCTAAAATCTGCTTTTAAACAAAATCCTGGTCTCTTCTAAGTGATTCTCAGGTAGAAAAACCAAAGCTTTTACAGACCTAATCCCTTCAAGCCTTCCTGTCACAGGGAAGGAAGATTTACCTTGTCCTGTTGCCCTGGGGGACAATGCCTCATGGTGCTAACAGGCAAGAAAGAGTTTATCTTCCTCCAAATATTTCTGTGCTGCTGCAGAGTTTGGGTAGCTGGGGAAAATGTGGGACAACTGAATTCTCTGCTCCTGTGGTATTTCAGGTGGAATTCTTTACAGCATAAGATGGACAGAAGTTTTAAATTCAAACTTTAGCTTTCACTGGAGGTAGGGAAAGAAACCTGCTCCTAGTACATCCTGGGTCACTTAAAATGCTGAACTGAAGCTACTGCTTCCTTGTAGTGCTGAGAAACACTGGAAATAAACCTCTGCCATAAGCTGAGCTCCATTGGTGTGTTATTTCCTGTCAAATCAATCTTTAAAAACCCTCAATTTTCCTTTAAACACCCCTAAGGTTAAGCACAAACTTGACTCAAACTCAATCTATTAGAAAGATGCTCCCGTGCCCCACCCACACGTTTGTACCCTCATCCAGTGTTATTAACAGCATTGTAATTTACTGATTTACTGATTTTGGGGATTTTCCTACCTTCAAAATAACATTTTTTATTTAGGCTTAGGAAGAATGCTTAAGCCTTACCTCAACAGGAAGGTTTGAGAGGAATCCAGAGCTTGCCCTGCAGGAGCAGAGATGCTGAGCCTCCCTGGGATGGACTGGCCGACTGTCCCGGAGACTCCCAGCTCTCCTTTGTCGTTTTCTTCCCTCAGGCACTTCTGCAAAAGACATTCCTCACACCACGGCTTCTTTTTTTCCCCTGGCTTCCTTCCCCTTCCTCCCAGGCAGAGCTCCAGCTTTATTTGTGTCAGAAAAAGCAAACAGAGCACATCACTGTTGAGGAGCTGGCGTGCATTGTCCCAAAAGTTAACTCAGGACATTCTTGAGTCGTGGCCAAGAGAAGAAAAACATGCCCCACAACAAACCACACAAAAATCCTTTCTCTGGCAAGATCCGCTGTGTTTCTCAGTGCAGCAAGAGGGGCTGAAGTCAACAACGATGTCACAGCACAGGCAGGGGAGGGCAAAAGGTGGCAAACTCCTCCCGTGGCATCAGCCACAGAGCAGGAGCAGCAGAGAAGAGCTGCCTCCTGGATAGCAACAGCTCTTCCAGCTAAAAAAAAAAAAAATCTTGGAAAGGTTGAAATAAACTTCTCCTGACTAAGTCTGCACTTTTAAAAGGGATGGGTTTGGGTTTCACCCCAGGCTGTGGAGCGTGGCTGCCCCTCGGTCGCCCACAGCAGCATTCTGTCGCCCTGATGCAAAAGTCTTTGGATTGTTTTTACTCTTGAACTGGAGTTTCTCACGCAGCTGCACAAAAACAATATGTAATTTTAGCATTTATCTATTGTTTACATTTTTGTCCTCTGGGAGGAGAAATGTGACGGACGGTGATGTTCACCATCCAGGTCGAAGAGGTGGCAACCTGTGTAGCCAATCTCTTCGACCTCTGTACAAATGTATATAAAGAATGGAGTCAGATAATTAGAATAGAATAAAGAACCAGAAGCTTCCCTTGACCTGCTGCATCTGCCTCGTTCCTCGGGTGCCCTGAAACTGCCACAGCATCCCTGGGCTCATCACGGCTCAGGGACCAGGGGAGGGAGGGAGAACGAGCAGCTGGGACAGAGGATGGGCTTGGCAAAGTGGAGCAGCTGGATTTGCTTCCTTCTGCTCTGCCCAGCAGGAAAAAGCCACCCCTAAGGTTTAAATCCCATTCAGATGTTTCGGAGCGAGGCAGACAGCAGGGGGGCAGTAAGTCATGGCACAGGATGGAGTCAAAACCTGTCCCCAGAACATCTCCTGGGTGTCCAAAACTTCTCCCTCCCCTCCTTGCAAAATGAAAAAAAAACAACCCTAACGTGAAGAGGAGGAGATGCCAGGTCCCAGCCGGTGGATCTGAGGGTCTCCTGCCTGCCCACCTCCTTGGCAGAGCGCTGGTGTCAGAGATCCACGTGGAAAGCAGAACCCCGGGGTGTGGGTGGCTGCTCTGGGGACTTCTCCTGGCAGGAGCAGCCCATCCGTGAGCCACGGCAGCCACCTGCTGGCACCTGCTTGCCCACACCCCTGCCTGCATTGCCCAGACACGGCTCCCTGCCTGCCGAAAGCACCTGCAGAATTCTCCCTGCCCGTGTCCCAGCCCAACACCTTCTCCCTGCCTGCAGCCCCAGCATCACCCACAGGAACCAGGGCAGCTCAGGGCATGGTGAGGGTCGTGCTGCTGTGTCCATCCCATGGGATGGCATTGCCCTGGCCTCCAGGGGGTCCCCAGCCCAGCTTTTGCCAGGATCACAGAATCAGAATCACAGAATCACTGGGTTGGAGGAAACCTTCGAGGCCACCGAATCTAACCCGGCCCTAACACCTGAATTAAACCACAGCACCAAGTGCCACATCCAGTCTTGTTTTAAACACATCCAGGGGTGGTGACTCCACCACCTCCCTGGGCAGACAATTCCAGGGCTTTATCACCCTTCCTGTAAAAAACTTCTTCCTAATATCCAACTTATATTTCCAAGAGAGTGCTGGGGAACAGGGCAACAGGGCACAAGAGGAAACATCTGAATGCAGGGAGTTCCTGTTTTATTTCGGGTGGGGTTTCCTTTTGGGTTGGGCTTTTTTGTGTGTGTGTGTGTGTGTTTTTTGTGGGGGATTTTGGGTTTTGTGGTGGTGGTTTTTTGTTGTTGCTGTTGGGTTTTTTTGGTTTTTTTTTCTTTTGCTTTTTAACTCTATCCCTGGCAGGCAGATATCCAACAGGAAATGCTGATCTGCTCAGGCAGGGTCAAGGTGCTGCTGCTTGCCCCCAGCTCCCCCTCAGCTGCCCCATCCCTCCCAGGCACCCACAGGGCTGGGCACTGGTGAGGAGCCCCCACTTCTCTTCCCAATGACCAAAGCAAGGCTCAGCCTGCTGTCCTTCTTCAGCACTATTTTGGGTCAAAGCACACCCCATTTTGACTCTAAATAATAACTGGGGTTTTACAGAGGATGATAAAAGAGCTGCCAATTTTCATTATATTTATCCAGGTGCTGATGAGTCCTTTCCTCTGTCCCTGGCCCCAGTGGTGGGGATGAGATGGGCCAAGCTGGCCTAAGCTGTAGCTCACAGCAAGAGCAGCTTTTTGGGCCAAAATACAGCCCTGTGCCCCTCTCTGCCAGGACTCAGCACCTTTGCTGGCCATGTTCCAGCAGCCAGAGGGCTGATTGTCAGGGCTGGGAAAGGCAGAGGCCTGGTGTCCCCCTGCCATGGATGAGTGAGGTGTCAGAGCCTTCCCTGGGCTTGCTCCTGGTTTTCTCCAGGGACTGAGTCCCCTTTCCCAGCCACAATCTCCCTCAGAGCCTCAGGACCAGGAGTTCAAATCTCCATGAGCCAGTCCGAGCAGGGGCACAGATGAGCGTCAGGCACCAATCTGTCAAAGGATAAAGGCTTTATTTATTAAAATAATAACTCTCTTTTCCTCTGTGAGGCAGAACACCTGCAGGGCTGTGTGTGCTGTGACGTGGGTGACCGAGTGCTGGGGCTGCAGCTGACCACAGCTATCAGTGACACTGCTGAAATCCAGTGACACTGATGACACACATGGAACATTTCCCACTGTGTCTCCAAGACTCAGGGGTGAAGAGGTCTCTGCTCCACAGCCCCGTTGGGTGCCACCTCCAGCTCGTGCTCCTCTGCATCCCTGGTGAGGTCTACAAACACCTGCAATGGGACACAGTGGAAACCACCCCATCACTGCCATGGACTGGCTGTATTTGAGCTGGTCACAGGTTATTTTTCCCCTTTCCCACAGGCAGCTCCCAGCCTGGAGCTCCTGCATCAGCCTACCTGGTGCAAAGTGTTCAGTGACAAGCTGTACTCCTCCAGCTTGAAGTTCCGTTTAGCTGCAGAGGGATGGAGAAAGCATCCTTAAAAACCAAACCCACACAAACAATTTGAAAGTGATTTCCTTATTTAACTGATTGCTTCCTTTTACCTGCTTCTAGCTTGGAGAAAGACCTGGACAGAGGTAGTACATCTGCCACTGGAATCTTGTAGGTCAGCAGGGAAGAAGTCCTGAAAAAGTAATAAAAAAAATCGAATTGTTCATCTTGTGACTCAGCACTGCAGTTTGGGGTGGGTTTGTAGGATAACTGTGCTCCAGATAAATCACTGAGCAGGGTCAGTAGGAGGAAAAGAGGAACCCAGCCCAGGCCCAGGCTGTGGGCAGCCCGTGGACACTGACCTTTCCTGCCGAGCTGCGTGGGGGAAGAGGTTCAGGATTTCTCTGTGGAGAGCATTGCTGTGCCCCACGTCTGTCATTTTGAGTTCTAGGTGGTAACTTGTGCCAAACTTACTTTTGAGATCCTCAAGGGAACCGATGTACCTGCAGAGGGGGGAGAACATTGCTCAAAACACCATAACCAGCAAATAAATCAATGGCTTTGATGTCTTAAGCTTTTGCCTTCATATTTGCAGATTTTGCCTAGGGATGTAGTTCTGAGCCTCATATTAAGTGCCAGTAAGCTCTCCTCGCAGAGAAGGGAGACAAAACAAATCCTTTCCCAAATGGACACCAAAGACAACTTTCAGGCCCCACAGCACAAACAAGGGTGGCTGAAGGGAGGAACAAGAAGGATGGGACCTCACAACCTGCAGCTGCAATTGGACAATTCAACCCCAAGGTGCAAATGGACCAAAACATATCAAAGTGTCAGACCTGGTGATCGGTCACCCATTTTGGTGATTATTCTTGGTCCACCCTGGGTGCAGCCTTGGCCAGACTCTTGTCCTGCCCAAGATGGATCCTGGAGGCCTTTTAATAAATACCTATTTTATTCTAGCTCTCTCCAGTCTCTGTTTCAGATCAGCCTTCCAAGGCATCAGTTTGAGGGAGCTGAGGAGTAACTGCACATCCTCTTATCCATCAGCTCTTTATACCACACTACCTCCTCACAGAACTGATTGTAGCATGCACTAAACCAAACCAAACACATCCAAACCAGTATTTTCCATTAGATTAAGAATTAAAAAAACCCAAACTAAGCCCAAGAGCCCCCCAGAGTATACCCCCTGCCCCCAGTGCCCACCGGAGCTGGCCAGACACCAGGACGGCCACGCGGTCACACATCGCGGCCACCTCCTCCAGGGACTGCGTGCAGAGGATGGCCGCCCTCTCCTTGCTCCTCATGGAGGCCTGGATCACCTTCCTGGGAACAGAGGGATCACAGTCACATCCTGGGAACAGCCACAGAAAATCTCCTGGTCTATGTCTCCCTGTGGCTTTTATCTTCTTTTTCCTGCCACAGTTGGGATTAAATGCGCCAGGCCGTATTTCTTGTTCGGACTCAGATGTTTATTAAATTCTTATTTATATTACAGCCTTACAAACTATGAGTTCTACACCACCTCTGGCTAACAAGGAAGAAAATGGCCCCCATCTCTCTCTCTACAAGGCCTTTTAAGCACAAATTGTCCAATTAAGAAATGACACCTAAATTATTTTTACTTTTAACCCAATAACCAAACACCCATGGCCCACAAGGCAAACTTTTCTACCCAATTACAAAACCCCACCCAGACCCATGAAGAAGAAGGTGAAAAAGAAGGACTTAACCTATGCTCTAAATCCTCCATATTGCTTTAGAGATATATATATATATTACTATATTCTAAACCCTTAAACTCTAAGTTTTCCACCCCTGTGATGTCACACACTTCTATTCAAACTCCACATCCACAATCCCAATGCTGTCACTCAATTTTGGAAGGCTTTCCCAAGGCCTCAGGTCCAATGCAGTGTTTGCTTGGGGGTCAGTGCCTGTCAGCACAGAAAGTCTGGAATTCTCAGTGCCCAGGGTTCCAACATCTCCCTCCCTAGGAACAATTCTTTAAAGTTATTAAAAGCAGATAACTCAGTTTTCTTGTTTAAAGATGACCTGGATGCCACTGCTATGTTGTAATCGGTCATGTCAGCATCCCTCCAAATTTTGCACTGATGGTGTAAACTGGTGATGAAAAGCTAAAGCAAACACCACTGCTGGATGACTAAAGGGAGGACTTCCTATAGTTTTTTTCTCTTGCTCTGAAGGAAGCACAAATTTGTGTCTTTTGTACCAAATCAGCCGGTGTCTGCTGAGATTTTTTTGGTGCGGATTAATGACCATAATATTACAGGGCTTGTTGCAGCTGAGTGAGGAGCTCAGCAAGTTCTCCCCATCCCCTGGCCATTAGGAAAAAGGGAAAAGACAGAACCTCAGCCTGCCCAGGAGTTCCTACAGTGGGGAGGGTGAGGCCCATCCCGGTAAACCCATCCCAGATTGCCATTCCTGCCAGGCCAGGGCTGCTCACCACATGCGGCGCTGCCCCTTGGGGTCCACGCTCACTGACGGCTCGTCCCAAAGCATCACTGCTGGGTCTCCCAGGATGCTCAGAGCAAATGACAGCTGGAATGGGAACAACACAAGGTCAGGGCTTCTTTACTTACCTGCAAAGCTGGTGCACCTTAATCCCTGTGAATTTTTTGAAGCTGAAGCTTTGATTTCAAAGTACAACGGGGACAGGGATTTTAAAAAATCCCACTTCAGGTGTTCTCAAATTAACGTTTTAATCTCTCAGAATCAGATTTCCCCAGAGCTCCTGAGCCTGCCAAAGATGCGAAAGTGGTTTTCCATCCCATTTACTGGCAGATGTAGGTGGTGGGGCGTGAAGAGGTGATTGTAAATCCAATTTGTGGTTAGCGCTTATTAAACACACGGTGCAGGAGAGTGGGAAAGGAGGGTGAGGAGGAAGGAGGGAATCCTGCCAGGCTGGATTCAAAAGGTATTGATGAAAATGAATGATGCCAGGAACCCACTCAGCTGAAGGTTTCCTCTGCACCATGTCCAAGAAAGAGTGAGCAGGTTTTGGTTAAGTAGCAAAGACAAATCCAAAACTTACCTTTCTGGCTTCCCCAGCAGATAAACTCCTTGCTGGGGTCTTGAAATGCTTCAGGAGATCCAAAGCCCTTCCTAGGCTGTGGGGAATGGAAAGGGAAAAGCCTCAAAATGACCCTCTTGGTGTGCAACCTCTGTGGTCAGGGGTGCTAAGGAACCACACATTGACATGCTCAGGTTGATATCCATCACCTTGGGCTACTTGGTGACTCTGCTCCTAACCTGGATGGTAGATTGAGGAATTTTTGCAGATATTCAAGGCAGGAAGGGAAGCTAATGAGAGAAGTGAGTTACTCATGCAACTGGCCATGAACTGGGACAAATTTGATTTTTTTTTCAGAATTTTCCAAGGCAAACTTGGGCTGCAATCTTCATTGGCAAGGGATTAGAACAGTATAAAATAGCAGATGTCATCAGGAGCAGATGTCATCACCTCTCTGAGGTGAGAAGCACTGAAGATGTTGTCTCTTAACCACACAAGCCAGTTTTGTTAACAGAGAAACCCTTTCCCCACCCTATAAAACCACAGAGTGACTGGGCTGGAAGACTCCCTACATCTGGAGGGAAGGAAAACCAACAGATGAGAACATTTGGCTTCCTACCAGCTGATGGCAAGAGCAGCATCTTCTTCCCTCATCCCTTGGATGGCAGAGAAGGCCTCCAGGTGCTGCAGCACTGTCAGGTGTGGCCAGAGAGGGTCCAGCTGTGGGCACCAGCCCAGGGCCCCTGGGCACGGGGGGGCTTCATCCCGGCCCCTGAGCAGCACCTGCACAGACACACACCTCTGTGTCACACAGTCACAGCCTGGTTTGGGTTGGAGGTATCTTAGAGCTTGTCTTGGGTTTGCAATATGTCACCAAAAATGTGTTTTCTATTTTCCGTTTTCTGTTGAAACTGTTTGGGGAGGGGGCAGGTGTCTTCTGTTAATGGGCAGCTGTTAAAACCAGCTGGGGCAGGGTTCTTTATCCCTTCCAGGACCCATCCTCCCTCCAGGGGATCTCTGCTGTCCACGGGCCATCCAGGCTCACTGCAGGGCTGAGACAATTCCATCATCCCACCCAGGGGAGGAGCCCAGCATTCCCAC
>JBBMKD010000054.1:2336774-2348362 GCA_037834095.1 Argya squamiceps | reverse complement strand
GACCCATCTCAGCACCACTGGGCCCTTCTCCAGGATCATCTCTGCTCCAACAGAACCACAGCTGGCACTGCAGGAGGGCTGGATTGGGCTGACACCAACAGCCTGACCAACAGGGTGTCAGGTCATGTTCTGACTCTGTTTTCCTTTTTTTGTTTGCATTTTTGTACTACTACATTTGTATCTTTTTAATATTCCTAATAAAGAACTGTTATTCCTATTCCCATATCTTTGCCTGAAAGCTCCCCTAATTGCAAAATTATAATAATTTGGAGGGGGGGGGGGAGGTTGGTTTACTTTTCTCCATTCCAAGGGAAGCTCCAGCTTTCCCTGGCAGACACCTGTCTTTCCAAACCAAGACAGACCTCATCCCATCCCACACCAGCCATGGGCAGGAACACCTTCCACCAGCCCAGGTTGCCCCAAGCCCTGTCCAGCTGGCCAAGCCAAGCAGTTGTGTGTCAGCAGCCACTTGTGAGTGGTGACTCCATGAGCAAGGTGATCCTGCTCCATTTGCCTTTTCACTCTGGGTAATATTACCAACATCAGCCTGTCTTTTCCTAGTAATACTTTTCTATTTCCAGCCTTCGGACCCAAATCTGTAAGAGCAATGGCATTTCCCCTCCCTCAGCACATGCCATTAATCATTCTGCACGTAATTAAGTGATGGATTATTACTGGCCCAACACTGCTCACATTCGTTCTCAATTTCCTGGTTTTGCAAGGCTGTTTATGGGGAGTGTTATTTTTGGGGTTTTTTTAGATGTCAACAATCCTTACAGGGCTTGTGACATTTCACAATGACTTTCCAATGCCAGCTGAAAATTTCCTGTTGCTCAAACTCTTAAATCTGCAACACTGACTTTGATGAGCACTAGAATTTATGTTTGGCATAAATCAATGCTTTTTTCTCAGCTCCATAAATACCCAGGACACATAAATTGTACATAAACATCCATAAACCTCCTTATTGTAGGGAGAGGTTGCTGTCTTGCCTTATCACATCCTTAATTTTTAAAGGCATCAAGGTCATCTCTGCAGCTGCTCCAAGGAGCCACCTACCTCCCCAGCAGTCACTGCTACACCTCCAGAAATCATGTTTAGAGTTGTGCTTTTCCCAGCTCCGTTGGGTCCTAACAGACCTAGGACTTCTCCTGGAACAAATATGCAACAACTGTTTAAGAATATTTATTGGTAATGTGACTTCTCCCCTGTATCCTATGTAATATTTAAAAGCACAGTAGGAGAATGGGTTGTTTTATCCCCATGAATTAAAATTTTGAATGCAGAAGACCTGAGTGTCAGGTCTCAATGCCCAAAAGAAAATTCTAACAAAAACACTGCCTCCAAATGAGACCCTCCCTTTAGATTTCAGTCATTTATATTATAGAGAGCATTGCAAAGTACTTGAACCTTTTTTAACACCAAAAGAGAGGTTTTTGACAGCAAGTTTCTTCTTTTTCTTAAAGATGGAAGTGGCTGTCCTGACTTCGTATTCCTTGAGCAAACTGTTGACAACAACCAAGTCCTATGAAGAGACAGAGAGGGAAATAAAAATCCTCCTCCCACCCCATGAGACAGCTGGTCTGTTCTTACCATTAAAAAAGAGAAAATTTCTAAATTAAAAAGCCACGAAACAGAGGGAAAAAGAAAAAAAAAAGGGAAAATATGCAGAACGGGAATAAAAATAATGGTGCCAGCTAAAGTCCTTGTGGTGCCAGGGTGACCGTGGGCCGGAGGGTGAGATCACATCAGGAGATCTGAGTGCATGAGCTAAGAAAGCAGAGGGATGAGAGAAGGGAAATGGTGGGAATGAGAAGCCAAAGGATCCAGAGGAGGGCTGGCTCTGGGTTCACCTCCTGGTGCTGCAGCGAGGCCACGGCGCTCCGCACCCGGTCCCGCTCCGCCTGCACCTCGGGGGGCTCCTCCCCAGGGTGCTCCTTGTTCTGCTGGGTCACCACTCTCCTCTGCTGGATCCTGCCAGTGGAGGAGGAGAGATGCTTTCACTGGGAATCACTTCCAAAAAGGTTTGTGTTTAGAAGGTTTTTTTCTTCCCAGGGCGGTGCCTATGAAACCCAAAATTTATTTGCCCTCGGGAAGCTCAGAGAGCCTGGAAGGCACACACAGGGATCACTGAGCTGTTCCACAGACAGTGTCTGCTCAAGTATTTATTCCTGGGGAGGAAAAGCTAAACTTCACTGGCACGGCTGAGAAAGTGAAGGCCAGTTTTAGCTTTTCCTTCATCTCTAATTATTGGCTGGTTCCCTGCTCCACACATGCCAATCCTCTGTTCAAGGAGAATTAAAATACAAGTGGCAGATTTGCAAACCAGTTTGGGGATTTAACTCCCACAATGTTTGATAATTTAATACTTTTACAAGTCTAGGTAATGTTTGATAATTAAATCCTTTTTATAAGTCTAGGTAATGTTTGATAATGAAATACTTTTTATAAGTCTTCTCCCACGTGACTGAGGTGGTTGGTCACTTGTTGCTGGTGACAATTAAGCAGAGAGCACTTAGACAACCTTGACCTGATGAAGATTTAGGGAAAGTCTCCATCCTACTTGGAGCAATACTGACACCTTTGAAAAGGAGTTAAAATTTTTGTTTCAATTTGGAACTATCATTTAGCCCCCTGTAGGGAAATGTCCTGAAATCTCAGCTATGAATCCTAAAAAAAAAGGTTAAATCACAATTTTTTTCCTCCCAAGGACATAGAAAAAAATAAAAATACTAGGTTTATCCCCATATTGGGAAACATTTTTCACATATCATGTTTTTCCCTCCTGTTGTCAAGGTCCTGCCTGGCTGTGCAGCTCCAAGCCCACCCTGTAGACTGGGATTACTGGGATTATCACAAGGAATCCCTGGGACACACCTAAAGACAGGATCAAATCCAGGGACTGCTTCTCCATATCTTGCCTCCAAACAGCGCAGGAGGAAAGCCAAAATCACACTGTGGATGTAGGGCTGGAAGACAGACGTTAATGAGGTTTGTATGGAGACAAGCTAACAACACACTCTGTTAATTTTAATTATAAAGGGATGCAGTAACCTATCTCATTAATTTCAACTGTTGTCTACAAGGGGAAGGAGCTAAATTGATGCTTTGCAGACATTCCTCTCTGATATGCAGATTATTTGCAAAAGCCTTGATTTCTTACAGCAGCTCTAGCCCAGATAATCCACCTGCACCCCCACAGACATCCTGTGGGATGGGGGATCATCTCATCCTTTTGTAGAAGCAGCTTTGGGATGATCAGTTTATTAATGATATCTCTGCCTTCCACATGAGCTCCACTTGACCCCCTGCCTCATTTTTGCAGCATCCAAGGACCACCTGAGGCATGAGCCCAGGATTAATTGGAATTTGACTCCCCTGCCAACGCTTAATGGGAAATTTGGACTACAAAACCCATCCTTTTTGTATGGGGACAGTTTACAATCCCAGTGCATCAGTGACAGTCATCCCTGCCCAAGCAACCCTCTCCAAGTCCCTCCTTACTGCAAAGACGGGCATGTAGATGAAATTCCATGTCTCAAAAATCGTGTAATCGTTATACATGAGGAAATTCTGGAAGAAAAGGAGATCAGTCAATTAGAAAATTCCTCAGCACGGTGGGTCTCAGGGCAGGGTCACAGCAAGGTGGGAATGTTCAGCTTCTCTTCAGGGTGGGATAAAGGAGCTTTGATCTGCTTTTTTTTTCTTTGGTTCTTACTGCCTCAAGGGGTTGTGGCTTCCTTGGCTACAGTAGTTCAGAGGCCTCAAATCAGTCAGATTAAGTCAACATTTTCTATCATTGCTTCTCTCTTCACAGTTCTTTGGCCTTCTCCCAGCTCACCTCCTCCTTCCTGCTTTTCCCACTCCACCACTTTCCCCTCCCATGCCACCCTTGCTGCCAAACTACAGCCACTGTATCAGCTCTTAGTGACCAAACAAACCAAAATATCCCAACCAAACAAAAGATTAACGGGGCAAATCTTGGCCTCTTCTCTCACTCAACAGCCTGGAAATTCTTTTCCTGTTTTCTTTTCCCACTCTCTCTTTTTGACTGGGAATTTGGGACGTGCCTCTTGCTTTGCCAATTTGCATCATGAGAATAATTATTGAATTTAGTAGGAAGTGCTTTGCTTACTAGCCCAGAGAACATGATCCAGCCCACAGGTGGAAACACAGGGATCAGCATACAGAAGTAGTAAAGTACTTCATGATGGTCACTGTTCATAAAAGCAGCATAATTCACCTGGAATAAAGCAGAAAAACTATTTCCAATATGAATGTATTAATGTATTCCAAATATAATGTTTTAATGTATTGTTGCTAAAAACCCAGGATATTTGTCAGCGATTCAGGTTACTATGCTGAATATTGATACAAATTGAAATTTAATTATGTAAATTTGAAATAAAGCCCCGAGTGGCAAGGCGTGCAAATCAAACATTTCAGAGTGAAGATGCTCCTCACTTACCAAAATGAAAGTTAAAGACCAAATGTAACGATTGCTCCGTCCCAGGCGAAACAGGAAGGCCATTAAATAAACAAAGAGGACAAGAGATATCCCATAACCAAAGAGGCAAATGAGCTGGAGAGAGAGAGAGAAACGTCAGTGACAAGGAAGTGCCTATGGATATATGAAAACCAACCCAGAGCAGCCCATTGGAAATAAACTCTTTAAAGCCAAATCCTGCCAGGAAATGGCCCAGAGCTCACCAGGGTCAGCACAGCCTTGGCCTCCAAGGGGCAGATGCGGGTGAAGAGCACCAGGAGTCCAAACATGAGGCTCATCAGGCTCCAGAAGAGGGGGATGTCCACCAGAGCCTGCCCACACCAGTAGGCAGAGGGGAAGAGTCCTGCCAGCCGCAGCTGGGAGCGAGCCTGGAGCTACAAAAGTGACAAAAAGGAGAAAAGGGAAAGTCTCAAACATCATTCCTGCTCCTTCTCTGTCCCCTTGCTCCTCCCTTCCTCCCCTTTCTGAGCACTTCCAATTCTTAGCTCAACCATTGTTTAAAACCACGTCATTCCTAAAAGCAAAAAAAAAATTAAATCATTCTGATCTCAAATGCTTTATGAACATCCAAATTATTGTGAGCCCCAGCTGGTTCCCTGGGATGCAGAGAAGTGCACGTTGGTGCTAATCTGACTGATTTGCTTCTGCCATCCTACTTAGAAATCACAGAATCATGGAATGATTTGGGTTGGAAAGGACCTTAAAGATCATCCAGTTCCACAAGCAGGGATAGTTTCTGCTATCCCTGATGGTTCCAAGCCCTGTCCAGCCTGGCCTTGGACACTTCCAGGGATCCAGGGGCGGCCACAGCTTCTGTGGGCACCCTGTGCCAGGGCCTCCCCACTGGTGCCCTCCAGACATTTTGCATCTCCTTCACTCCTTGTGTACAACCACCTGCAGCTTGTGCTCTTTACCTTGTAATCCTCCACGTTGCTCATGGCAAAGAGAGGAGGCAAACCAGCAGCCAAAACCAGCAGGTAGGTGAATAAGCCGAGGAAAATGTAGTTGTTTAGCTCTGGGTTTTCTCCCTGTGGGGAGAAATTCAGTCATCTACAGTTGATGCTGCCCAGGGAAAATCTGGTGCTGGCTCGATGCTCATGAGGTGGTTGAAGTGAGCAAGAGCACTGATGGTAAGACAGTTTTGTTGAGGAACAGAAAACAAGGCAAAAAGAACAAAATAATGACATTTAGCATCCTAGAATTTGCAGAAAGAATTTGGATTCCTGTAAATTGTTGAGGATGGAGACCAACTTCTTGTTGCTGAAGTGTTTGCAAAGGTCACTGTTGCATTCCCACCATTCATCAGCATGGCCTCGTTGGAAAGGACCTTAAATATTTAATATCTTATCTCATTCCACTCCCTGCCATGGGCAGGGACACCTTCCACTGTCCCAGGCTGCTCCAAGCCCCAATGTCCAACCTGGCCTTGGACACTGCCAGGGATCCAGGGGCAGCCACAGCTTCTCTGGGCAACCTGTGCCAGGGCCTCACCACCCTCATAGGGAGCAGCTTCCTCCTAATATCCGATCTAAACCAATTTGGCTCAGTGAGAAACCATTTGTCCTGTCACTCCAGGCCCTTGTAAACAGTCTCTCTCCATCTTTCCATCAGGGACTGGAAGGCCACAGTTAAGGTTAAACTTCTCTTTTCCAAGAACAACCCCAATTCTCTCCAAACAGCACACCTGTTGGAGAATAAAACCCCACAGAACCCTCGGACACTGCAGGAAAAGTCAACATTAAACACTCCCAGGAACCACCAGCAGTGGGATCAGTGCCCCCAACCCTTGCAACCTGCTCTCCCAGCCAGGTTTCCAAGCTGTGCAGCCCTCACCCCTCCAGTCATCCCAGGGAAATTCTGGCCAGCAGGGCATGATCCTCACCGTGTAGAAGAGCAGTGGGACCACCAACAATGGAACTACCAGCAGTGAGACCACTGCCCTCAACCCTTGGAGCTCTCCTAGCCAGGTTTCCAAGCTGTGCAGTGCTCTCCCCTCCAGCAATCCCAGGGAATTCTGGCCCAGCAATTAGGCCAGGGCCCTCACTGTGTAGAAGAGCAGTGGGACCACCAGCAGTGGGACCAATGCCCCCAAACCCTTAAATCCTGCCCTCCTAACCAGATTTCCCAGCCAGGTTTCCAAGCTGTGCAGCCCTCACCCTTTCAGCTATCCTAGTTAATTCTGGTCCAGCAGGGCAGGACCCTCACTGTGTAGAAGAGCAGTGGGACCACCAGCAGTGGGACCAACCATCAGCAGTGGGACCAGTGCCCCCAACCCTTGCAACCTGCTCTCCTAACCAGGTTTCCAAGCTGTGCAGTGCTCTCCCCTCCAGCAATCCCAGGGAATTCTGGCCCAGCAGGGTATGACCCTCACCGTGTAGAAGAGCAGTGGGACCACCAGGAGTGTGACCACTGCCCCTAACCCTTAAAACCTGCTCTCAAAACCAGGTTTCCTAACCAGGTTTCCAAGCTGTGCAGCCCTCACCCCTCCAGCTATTCCAGGGAATTCTGGCCCAGCAGGGCAGGACCCTCACCGTGTAGAAGAGCAGTAGGACCACCAGCAGTGGGACCAACCACCAGCAGTGGGACCAATGCCCCCAACCCTTGCAACCTGCTCTCCTAGCCAGGTTTCCAAGCTGTGCAGCCCTCTCCCCTCCAGCAATCCCAGGGAATCCTGGCCCAGCAGGGCAGGGCCCTCCCTCACCGTGTAGAAGAGCTCGCTCCAGAGGCAGAGGCGCGCGGTGGAGTTGAGGAGCCTCAGGAAGGTGTTGCTGAGGATGTTCACCAGCACAGGGAAGCAGTTGACGGGCTCTGGGCCGCACATGACCGTGAACTGGCGTCTCTGAAGGTGTCAGAAAAAAAGGTTTTTATATCCCTGAGAGGTGTGAGCAGCACTACTGAAAGTGTTTATTATGCCAAAAATAATATTCTCCCTTTTCTGGCGTGTTTATTTATCTCATTTAAATACTTCTCAGAAAATCCTGTTGATGTACAGGATGAAAGAAGGGAAAAAAAAATATTCCTCACCTTGCCTTCCAGGGATATTTTTATAGCTCCATTGTAATCTGGAAGGCTTGTGATGTTTTTCTCCTGAGTTATTTCTGGGATTATGTTTTGAGCCTTCAAAGCAGCAATGAAATCCTCGATTTCTGATCCTGAAATCAAGTCAAGGACAGAAATTAGTTATTAGAAGGTTTTTTTCTTTAAATAGAAACAGTTTCATATAAACAAGTTCCTGTTTGCAAAGCGGAGGTATGTAAAAAACCCCAAATACTGAGATTCTAAGCAAACACATATTTCCTATATCTTTTCTATTTATTTAAACTGGTTAAACAAAATACATGTTTCAAACTTAGTTAATTTATTGCTTTTTTTTTTAACTTGCCTGATTCATTACTCTTTTACATATCACCTATATAATCACTAGAACAGCATTTGCTTTTGTTCAAAAGAAAACACCTCTCAATGCACATTCCTTTATATATTTGTGGCATTTGCAAGGTTGCTCTGTCAATTACAATAAAATTCACATTGATGCAGAAAGTGAGTCAGCCTCACATGTTTTCCCTCACCTGTGTCATTGAAGATGAGGAGGTTTGTAGACCTATTTTGAATTTTCTCTTTTGTGGGAAGAAAATACGGGCTAGATGTGATTTCCCAGCTGCTGGAGTTGTGCCACAGATGAACCAGCATTAAAACCATCAGGGGTGGAAGGATAAATGTTCCAAATAACAGCAATCTAGATGGAGAAACAGAGCATAAGTGAAGCCAGGGGAAATCCACTAATAAGTAATTGTGTGATTTACAGGGAAATTTTAATCTTAAGCAAGCCAGAGTTCTCCCACTAAGTCCAGACCCCCCCTATTTTTTCAGCTTTGAAGCATTTCCCACCTAATTTTCTGCATCCAAACATCTCCAGCAGTGTTTAAGCCTTCCCTCAGCCACTCCAGGGCTGCAGGGTAGGTGGGAGCTTCTGTACTTACAGTCCCCTGAGGAATTTCCCTTCATGCTTCAGCCTCAGCAGGCGAATTCTCAGCACAGCACACACTTGCTGCCTCCAGAGCATCATCCCACTCATGGCCAGGATCCCCTGCTTGGAGAACCCTGGGAAGTTCTGGTCCCTCTCCTCGAGGTCTCTGTCTCCTGTGTGTTCACCAAGAGAAATGCCATCACCCACAAAGAGCCCTCAAAGGACACCTTTTAATCCCAAAAAATCATCAAGGGTCTTCTGCTCTGAACAGAGGGATGCTTTGGTTTTTTCTTTTTTCTTTTTTTTTTTTTTCTTTTTTTTTTCTTTTTTTTTTTGAGAGAGAGAGAAAAATAAGAAGGGCAGAAAAAAAAAGGGCCATAATTCATCCAGAATAGAATTTATACCAGTGAATTCAGACTGGCTGGGGTGGCAACACATCCAAGATCTTCACTGGCCTTGGGAAGTGCCTTCTGCCAACTTCATGCCTTCCCACCTCCTGGTCTGGGCTGCACAACCCTTCAAAGGTGAATACCCTTCCAACATGAGCCTTAATTTCTGTTCTTGAAAGACTTTGGGAAGCCAAGATGGAATCATTTGGACTTCTCCAAGATGATATTCTTCACTAAAGGCAAGTGGGATACAAGCCCCACTCTAGGCCTATCAACAGCCACATTTAGCAGAAATTTATTAGATATTCAATTTAAACACATGTTTAGGTGGAACTTTAGGGATGCCACACTTGCAAAAGGGAGTCAATGCTTTACCTTCTGGATCAATGGCTTCCTCTCCCTGCAGCTTCAGGAAAACATCTTCCAGGGTTGTTCTGGTCACCTCATAATTCACAACCCCCTGCAAGAGGCTGCTCTCGAGGTGGCTGAACAGACCTGCATGGGAGGAACAGCCGGAGTCAGCCCAGGCACCAGGGCTGGTACT
This sequence comes from Argya squamiceps, assembly GCA_037834095.1. Classification (NCBI taxonomy): domain Eukaryota; kingdom Metazoa; phylum Chordata; class Aves; order Passeriformes; family Leiothrichidae; genus Argya; species Argya squamiceps. The sequence continues at coordinate 2,338,955 of JBBMKD010000054.1, read as the reverse complement.
GACCACCAGCTCAGCCAAGTGACACCTGATGTTCCAGAATTCACCCCATTAATCCCCATCACCTGAAAGTCATCACAAATTTACTGTGTTTTTTTTTTTAGAGATAACCAGTGGAAAAATTCAGTGGTTTTGCTTTTCATGGCCCATCCTGAAAACAGACGAGGGTCAGTGGATTTTTGTTTGTAGATTAGTTAGTGGATTTTCTTTTTTTCTAATCTTCATTGTTAATATTAGCATGTGCACTGAAGGCTTTCTGTAAAACTGATATTTATGCAGCTTCCTAATACCACACATTAGGGACGAAGGAATATAATTATTCCCTTCACAGTGACTTTGAGTTCTGCTTTTCCCACCAGTGGGTTTCCCTTTAAAACCCTGGCAAAAGGACAGGTTTCTTACCTGGGAAGCTGCCAGTGTTTTCCAGAGGCAGCCTAAAACTCAGCTCATTCCTCTTCTGCCCCTTGAGCACAGCATCAGGGATGTACTGCCTGACCATGGACGACACAAGCTCTGGGTCACACAGGTCATTTATGTGCATCCTGTTAAAAAAACCCCATTGTTATAATGTTAAATACAAAAAAATAAGAGTGTGCATCATCTGGTTGGTGTTCAGAGCCAGAGCTGATTCTTCCATAGGGAAACCTCCAAAACTGGGCAGAACTTCAGTGGGAATTTTTACAGCCATCTGCAGTGCCCCTGTTTCTGCCATGCATGCACAAAATGGTTGAGGTGAAGAATTATGATCCTGGAGAAGGCTGCTAAACCAAGAACTCAGGAATCAAACTCCCAGGAAAAACAACTCTGCATCAAAGCCATTGTACATCATTCTGCCACCATGGTTCACCTCACTCTGGTGCCCTCTCAGCTGCAGAGGAGGTTGTAAAGTCATTTTAGCTCTGTGCTCAGAGCTTTCAGTGTTGGGTTCCAAAGCAAGGCAGCTTGCTGTCCAAAGCAGGGAAATTTTGGCAGCCTTAAAGTTCTTCTAAAATGAATTGTCAGGATTTCTATTACTGTCTGTATAAACTCTACAAAAACACAGATTCTACGAGAAAATACTCATGAGAATGGGAAGCTTTTCACAAAACAAAAGGTTTTACCTTAAGTGATAGCCAATTCCCCACTTTCTCTTCAAGTAGAGAGATGAGCCAACAGTCTGTAATCTCCCACAGGAGAGGAAAGCTTTACGATCTAAGCAGGAGGGAACACAAAGGATTTAGGGGGATTTACAAGAGTACAGCAGACTGACCTCAGTCTGCTCCTTCTGAACTCAGCAGATACTTTAATAATAATTTGAGAGGAGTAAAAACCAGGCCAGTCCTGAAGGGGTTTTTTAAATTATTATTTCTCCTCAACATCATGGTTAATTCTTTTAGTTCTGCATTCCTGTGGGCTTGTGGAGAATTTCCCACACAGCACAGGAATAATACGGAAACGGGAATAGCGGCAAGTGAAAGCCAGGAAAATACTGGGTTAAATCTAATTAAAATACCATTTATTACTGGATTAAATATATTAAAATACTGAGTTTTACTGACATAGAGACAAATCCAGATAATGTGGAAGTGCTTTATCCTGAAGATCACTGCTTTATCCTGGAGAGGAGCATGAGCAAAGCCGTGGAGGGACACATCAGCCCAGCTTTAGCCTTTGCCCAGCTCAGCTTGGGTAGTCACTGGACACTCTCAGACAGAACATGTCCAGTGAGCACCAGCTGTGCCCCAGTGGGACCCACAGGTGGGCTATGCCCTGGAAACCCCCTCTGTTTTGGGTTATGTAACAAACAAACAAAAAACTTTATTCTATTCCATCTGTTGAAACCAGTTGGGGAGGTGTTTTCCTTATCTCTTGTAACTCCAGGGGGGTGGGAGATTGTTCCTTATCCCTTTCCACCCTCCAGGGGGATATCTTCTGTTAATGGGCCATTAAGGCTCACCAATCACATGACACATTACATCATCCCATTGTGAGATGCTCCACCCAGTGGGAGGAGCCAAACCATTCCTACCCAGATAAAAACTGAGACATAGGGGCACCAGATACTGGTTTTCCACTGCATTCCTGAAGGAAGACTGAACCCATCTCACCATTACCGGACCCTTTTTTCCTACAAGGACCATCTCTACTCCAACAGAACTACATCTGCCACTCCAGGAGGGCTTACTTTGGACTGCTTCCAACACC
>JBBMKD010000054.1:2304239-2336674 GCA_037834095.1 Argya squamiceps | reverse complement strand
CAGAACTACATCTGCCACTCCAGGAGGGCTTACTTTGGACTGCTTCCAACACCCTGACCAACAGGGTGTCAGGTTGTGTTCTGACTCTGTCAGGGTTTCTAGGATTTTCTCTTTGTTTTGTTTGCTTGCTTTTTGCACTATCACATTGTATTCGTAATATTTCTAGTTGGAATATTAAGAAATTTATAATAACACAAAAATATTTCTAGTTATTTCTAGCACTATTATTCCTATTCCCAAATCTTTGCCTGAAAAGCTTTTAATTGCAGAATTATATTAATTTGGAAGGGGGAGGGGCGTTACATTCTCCATTGCAAGGGAAACTCCAGCTTTCTCTGGCAGACACTTGTCTTTCCAAACCAAGACGCACTGGTTTACACCCCCCAAGGTGCCATTCTGGGCTCACCAGCCTGAACATCAGCCTCCTCCATGGACTGGGTGGTGACGAGCGTCACGCGCCCGGCGCGGCGCTCCTGCAGCAGGCTCCAGACGTGGTGCCTGGAGCAGGGATCCAGCCCCGCCGTGGGCTCGTCCAGCAGCAAAACCTGCAAAGGTCAACCAGGTCAGAGCCCCTCCAAACCCCAGGTGTGTTCAGCTCCACGCTTGCATCGCTTTGTTTCGTGCTTTTTGCTGATCTCACTCAGAGAAGGGAATGCGTCGCTCGTTTTTACTGCTCTCTCTTCTGTTGCAATATTGCCACCCTTCTAATTAAAAATATAGCTCTGATTGAACCAGATGCCCCAGTCCTTCCAAAAAGTGAATTAGTAGCCTGGAAGTGTAGCCCTGGTTTTGTGTCTGCGGTGTTTTGGTTTTCTGAAATTCTTTTCCCAGGGAATTTTCTGTAAACAGGAGAAATGTTTTTGTATCTGCACTATGTTTTCATTCCTTTTCCAAGGAGGGACATCTTCTTGGTCTGACCAATGTGAAGGAAGAGGGAAGAGGTTTGTCTTTGTGTCACCAATCAAATTGGTCTGTGTAAATTAATATATAAGGGAGACACATTCCAAAAATAAAGGAGTCATTTTCAGCCTTCTGAATCTCGGACTCTGTGTCGTTGTGGTGTAAAACAGTGTCATGGAAGGGCAGGGGAAAATCACAACAGTCTCTGTGTCAAAATGCAAAGCTGTCCCCCAAAACAATACATGTTGTGTGTGCATAACCACCGGTTCCTACCTGGGGATTCCCTAAGATTGCAATTCCAAGAGACAATTTTCGCTTTTGTCCCCCACTCAGGGCCTCAGCACAAACATTCTGAGCGTCGGTGAGGTCCAGCATGATGAGAACTTTCTGCACCTTGGGGACACACAAATACAAGGGTCACATTTCCAGATGGGCACATTTGAATTCCTAAATGGCTGCAAACATTACAACTTCAAGATTTCAAACTTGCCTACTCTTAATGGCTTTGTTTCCAGATAAATAAGACAAATCTGAGTTCTAACTCATGCCATGAGGATAAGAAAGAATTGGAAAACCATTTTGCCACTAAATTAGGTTTGTTCTCATTTCCATGGAACAAGATGCAGGTGATAATTTTTTATGAATAAAGCACCAAGTGCCCAAGATGCCACAAAAGACAAGTCAGTGGCTGAGAAGCACATACCAACCTCTTCATCTACTTCCTTCCACTGAATCCCCTTGATGTGAGCAAAAATTCTCAGGTTTTCCTTCACCGTTAAGGCTTCAAAATGCAAATTAATTTGGGGGCAAATCCCAACCCTTTCCTGCATTCCTTCCATATTCCATATTTCAGAAGCATTGTAGTTGTAGATCATGGCAGAACCTGAACAGGGGGGTGAATTAAACAGTTGATATTAATTCCAGCACCATGGATGTTTCTCAAGTGCTAAATTAAAAATTAAAAAAAATAAAACCACAAAAGAAAAGTAACTGGATAGCCCAAAGATTTAATACCTTTCAAAAATATTTCAGAGCACCAAAAACCTCCCTTAAAAATAAAAGCATATTTCCTATAGGTGTGAAGCTCATGGAAAGCACCAGATCATCCAGATGGACACATCCATTATCCCTGGAGCTCTTGCTGAAGGAGAAATCTGCACTGACAACAACCCAGCAAAATAACTGAGGGAAAACTTGAAGGTTTATTGCACATTTCCCCCTTGAAAAAAACAACAGCTCCTCCTCTTCAGCTTCCAGGCCCATTATCTTACCTTCTGAAGGCTTGGAAAACCCACTGAGCACATTTAACAGAGCAGTTTTCCCAGATCCACTCTGACCCAGCAGTGCAGTGATCTGGCCTTCATATATATTTAAGGACAAACCTGGAATAAAAAAAAAGACAACAGTGGGATGGAAGTGTGTAAGAAGTGGACTTGGACCTGTGGCTGTTGGCACAGGTGACAGAAGTGACATTTCTTCAGAAGCTGAGAGGCAAAACCAGATCCAAAAGCACAGGTTGGTTCTTCAGGAGTTAGGTCTAAGCTTAGTAAGGAACCATGTCTTGATTGAATTGAGGGAATAAATGTATTATCTTCAATATTTAAAGAATTTTGACTCCGGTTTTCTACAAGGTTCAATAACATTTTATTTTAGTGCAGCTCAAGAAGAGTCCTCAGGAAGAAAAGAACCCAGAGCTTTTTCAACGTATGAGATTTCAGGATTTTTTTCAAAGCAGCCAGACTTCTTTACCTCATTTTGTTTTTTAAAAAAGACTTTGTCTTTCTGTGGGTTATTCAAGTTGTGTTTGTTTTGTTTTTTCCTACTCAATATACACCTTCGAGGCCATATTGATTTTTAGAAATCTTTTGTGTTTTTCATTTTTTGATATTTTCACTTGTAGTTCTTGTTAAACAAAGGCATTTAACAAATAACCCATTACTTTATTATGGCTGTGTCAAATATTTGCATTGGCAAGTGCTTGGAGAACACAGCTCAGGCAGGGACAGCAGATTTGGCCATAAAATCCCAAGTTTGCCCAAAATAGTTTACATTTTGAAAAGGAGGTCTGAGAGGGGATTTCTAGAGTGGTTCATCACTGCAAAAATACAGCTTTTAAGGAGAGTTCTGCTGTTGCAAAAAAATAATAAACAGTGATTTTCCTGGAGGGAACAGGGTGATAACGACCTGGTAGGAGTTTGCCAGTAATTTCCCCCAGCAGAAATAACCATTGCACAATATAATTTAACAGGCCCAGAGGCAGAATTCAGTACAGCCAGTACATTTCAAAACACTTTGGGTTCTTATCTGGTGAAAAAACGAATAAAAGAATTACAAAGACTCTCCTTACCCTTCAAAGCTTCGGTGCTCTTGTTCTTCTTCTTGTATATTTTTTTAATATTGTTTAGTCTAAAGAAAAGTAAGCAAGCCATTACTTATTGAATCACAATTTGGGGCTGTTTCCTCTGCCTCGAATTAAATTTTTAAAATTTTGGGGGGAATATTTCCCAGCCTCCTCCTCACATTGATCCTGTGGAAGGAATCACTTGATGTAATTAATTTATGGTATTTTTAAAGCAGGATTAGGTCTTGTACTTTTCTAAAAGCTGTTTAAAAGGTTTCAAAGATAAACTCGAGGGACATTTAGTGAGTGAAGGACGAGGCTCTGGGGAACAATGTGTGGATATTTAATTAAGAGTGATGAGCTAGGTGTTATTTTGGCAGATTTCTGTTTGTTTTTGGTAACAACAAATGGGCAGCACCAGCTGTGAGCCCACCCAGCCCTGCAAGGATGGACAGTGCAGAATTTCTGCAGCACACCCTGTGCTTGAGGATGATGGGGTTTGGGAACAGGGAAGGAGAACAGGGAGGTGCATGGCAGGGAGTTGGAGGATGCCCCACATCCCATAAATGTTCAAATCCAGCTCTGGAGCAGGATGAAACACTGAACAACCTCTCCCTTTTCCACATTTGCGTTAATCTTATCCATAATGCCAAGGTGCCAGCCTCACCCTCACCAGTGCAGCGTGGCTGTGCTCTCTAGAGCCAAACAATCCATGCAGGGCTGTGTTTTCCCAAACAACCCATGCAGGGCTGTGTTTTCCCAAACAATCCATGCAGGGCTGTGTTTTCCATGCCCAAAAGGAGCTCCTCACCTGATGGCTTCCTTGCCATCGAAGCCTGGCGGCATCGGCTCGGCGTCACAGCCCAGAACGGGGTCGTGGCTGCTGACAGCTCTCACCCCCACGTCCCCTCTGCTGCCCCCAAGCCAGTACCATGGCCTCAGAAAGAAGGCAGGAGGGTGTGGGACCCCGTACTTGCCTGAAACAGAGGCAGGGAAGGTGAAATACCAACCCCCAAAAACCTCCATCTGTCAACTCTGATAAACGCCCAGCCCGGCCACCGCTCCACTCCAGCAGAGTGGAAGAATTTATAAACTCTGCAATTTAAATTGCCCCTATCTGTAAATGCAGGTGGGGAATAATCACAGACAAGGCCCCATTGGCAACCTCTTTGGTTCCAAAAAATCAGATCAAGTCCTACAACACCCTTCCAACCCCAGTGGTCAGGGCTGTCGGAGCAGGATCCCAGTGCCTCACTGCAGAGTTGCAGTTTTCTCTCCTCCCACCACCCCTTTGGAAAATTTCTCCCTACAAACAGGGAATTAAAGAAGAAAAAGCAAGGAAGTTTGCATTTTTCCCCTCACATTTTCACTCACCAGGCAAAACCTTATCAAAGTAGATGGCCAGCAGGAAATACAAGACACTGTCAAAGCTCAGGATGAGGTACAGCTTAGAAAAAGGGTGCAGCTCTGGGGTAAATGCTCCCCCATATTTTTCTATTTTTACCATCTAGGGAAGAAAAAAAAAAAAAGCACAATTCAGATGCAACATTTCCTTCAGACAGAAATACTTTGTACAAGCTACTGCTGTGTCATCACAGCCATTTTCCCTAAAATCCCAATTCACTCGTGACCACGACACTGTTTCTAAGGAGGCAAAGGGTTTATTCTGACCACAAGCACCAGAAATGCCTCAGTAAGCTGAATTTCAAGCCATGCAGAAGTCACAGAGTGATGCACGTGCTGTTTGCAAAGGCAGCACTTCCAGCCCTCACAGTCCCTGCAGCCCTCGGTGCCCACCAGCCACATCCCACTGCTCATTTTATAGGGATTTAAATTTGTTGCAATAAAATTCATGATGCAGTTGAGGGTCCAACCATCTTTGCCACAATTTAGGTCAGATTTTTTTTGGAGCCAAGTTTTTAAAAGCAGAGTGGGGGTGACTGGGTTGGTCTGGTGATGCAAATTGTGGATTTTGCTGTTCTCTGGCAGAATTTTGGGGGCTGAGCTTTTGTGCTGCACTGGTTTTATTATGGACATACCGTTGCAAGGCCAGCTGTGAAGGCAAAAGGACTGAAGAGGTTTAAAATCCACTCCAAAGCCCGTGGCAGTTTTTCAAACAACGTCAAAAAACCCAGTGCCCCAAAGAGGATGTGAAGGAGGAATCCCACAAAACTGGAAATATTTGGCTGCTTTAGCAACGAGCTCAGCAGGAAAGTGAAGTGAATCTGCAGACGAGAAAACCACTAGTTACCAGGATGCATTTCTGCTGCAATAAAAAAACCCCAAAAACAAAAAACCAAAAAAACCCACATCAAAATAGTAGCAAAATTAGGGACCCAGCTGGGTTTCAGTTGTTCCCTTCAAGATGCACAAGGCTTTGTTTAGCAGACAGCTCTGAGATTTAGGGCAGGTTTATGGGGACAGACAAATCACTCCCAGCCTCATTTTAGCACCTCTCTTTACTCTGATTTCAAGTCAGAATCTCCCAAAATGTAGTGGGAGTGGTATAAAAGCCTACAAATAATAACAATAAATGACAGCAGAGTATTTTTGTCACTTTCTCATATAATACCAGCCCTAAAAAACTCAGCAGTCTTGCAGATATTTTGATTGGGAAACAGGAAAAAAAAAAAAAGATGCCTCATATAAGAATACAAAAGCAGACTTACAGATGCCAAGCCATAAAAGAAATAAAAAAAATACACATCCAAAAATCTGTTGTGATAAAAAGCTTCACTCAGGGTGACCCAGGTCAGCAGGCTGGCTGTGATGGAGACATACACAGTGTACAGCAGGCTCCAGGATAACCTACAAAGAAAGGCACAGTTATTTCTGTCCCTGAGCATGACAACCCTTGCTATGACACAGCCAAGACAAGGCACAGTGATTTAAACTCAAATATTTTGTATTTTCATCCATTTACATTTTCCAAACTGGACAGGTGTGAATATCAGAGAGTCACAGGAAGGGTGAGGTTGGAAGGGAGGGTCAATTCTCTGCTCAAAAAGGGTCATCCCAGAGCACAGGGCACAGAAATCTGTCCAGATGGGTCTGGAATATTCTGGAATATGTCCAGTGAGGGAGACTCCAAACCCTCTCTGTTCAGTTCAAGCCTGTTCAGGGCTTGGTTACTGCTCAGGAAAAAAGTTCTTCCAGAAATTCGGGTCCTGCACGTGCCCAGATCTCTGCAGATGCAATGATGGCAGCAAAGGGACACGGAGAATTTACAACCAGGACCTTTTATCCAGGTGCTTTTCCTAATGATGTGAAATATTCATGCCCAGAGGGATTAGGAAGCCTGTTTGGACAGACCCTGTGTCCCTCCTCTGCTTCAGCATTTAGGGGTTTCTCCAGAATTTATTGTTTCTTCCCTTTTCCTGTGTGTTCCACTTATTTTCTGGGGACAAACAACCCCTCCACACCCAGAACCCTGCTGCACATACCCCTGCTCCACCAGGAGGGCTCCTCCTCCTTTTTGGGAGGGAGAAGAGCAAGAAAACAACTACAAAAATCCTGTCTGAGAGCAACAGTCTTGGAAACGGAGGTCCCCCAGCAAAGAGAACCCCCAGAATGGTTTAGGCACCTCCAAAAATCCCCTAATCCCACCCCTGCCATGGGCAGGGCCACCTCCCACCAGACCAGGCTGCTCCATACACTTGGCAAAAATAACCCCTGCAATTGCACAATCATATCTGGGACTTACCAGAAGGAAATATCTTGCAGACCCATTGCTCTCATCAATACCTTCAGCTTCTTCTTCTCCTTGAGGACTTTCACTGATAAAAAGTACATGTAGGGGCAGTAGCTCAGTATGGCACAGATGATGAACCAAAGGTAATCCAGTTTATACAGAGGTTTCATCGTGGTTTTCAGGTGAACTCCAGCAATTGACTCCATTTCCCTCCACACAGAGTGGTTGGTTTTCATCTAAAGGGAAGAAATCAGTCGTTCATTTCATTTTTGCAGTGAAAAAGCCAACATCAGAAGAAACGGGGTTGCAAGCATCAGAATTATAATTTTGTCAATAATGAGGTTATGTTTATAAGCAAATAACAAGTATTTGGAAACAGTATATTTGTATATTTGTATATTTTTGTGTTGAGTTGCAATAAACCAGGGTTTACAAGCATTAGAATTATCAGTTTGTCAATGACAAGGTTATGTTTATAAGCAAATAACGAGTACTGGAAACAGTATATTTGTATATTTTTGTGTTGAGTTGCAATAAACTGGGGTTACAAGCAACAGAATTATCTTTTTGTCAATAACAAGGCTATGTTTATAAGCAAATAACAAGTATTTGGAAACAGTGTAATTGTATATTTGTATATTTTTGTGTTGAGTTGCAATAAACCAGGGTTACAAGCAACAAAATTATCTTTTTGTCAATAACAAGGTTATGTTTATAAGCAAATAATGAGTATTTGGAAACAGTATATTTGTATATTTTTGTGTTGAGTTGCAATAAACCAGGTTTTACAAACATTAGAATTATCAGTTTGTCAGTAACAAGCTTATGTTTATAAGGAAATAACCAGTATTTAGTATATTTTTGTGTTGAGTTGCAATAAACCAGGTTTTACAAACATTAGAATTATCAGTTTGTCAATAACAAGGTTATGTTTATAAGCAAATAACAAGTATTTAGTATCTTTCTGTGTTGATTTGCAATAAACATGTTCAATCCTTGTTCCATTCACTGCCTCGAGCCATGAGAATGATCTGTCAGTCTTTTAAATTTTGAATTACACTATTTAGGAAATTGATGACCACAGAAAATCAGAGCATCACAGAACCCCAGAATGGTTTGGGTTGGAAGGGACCTTAAAGATCCCCTTTTTCCACACCCTGCCATGGGCACTGTCTCAGTTTGCTCCCAACCCTGTTCAACTTGGCCTTGGACATTTTCAGGGATGGAAAAATGAACTGTCTTGGTGGTTTTCTTGGTTGGTTTTTTTGGGTTTTTTTTGTTTTGCCTTTTTTTTTTTTTCTTTAATCAGTTTGGGGTTTAAGTTTACACAGAAGTCTGGGAAGAACAGCAAATTCCATCATGAGCGCACTTACTTCTATGATTGCTGCATCAATGCTGGCCTGCACGGAGAGGAATCCCTCGTACCAGTACAGAGGGACTTTGCAGTGCCTGGCTGAAAAATCCCAGCACGTTTCTGTTGGGGAAACAAATATTTTAAACAGGAATTAATCAATATTAATTAATACATTTCCATATACATGTGCATATAAATACTTGGCATGGCATGTGGGGTTGAAAATGAGTTTTACTTAAGTGTGAGGAAATGAAGGTTGGGGTTTACTCAGCCTTTTATCTTTTAATGTGTTAAATCTCTGGCTGGGGACATTAATGCACACACAATTCTCATTTCCAGGCATGTTTTGATGTATTAAGGTACAAAAGGAAGAGGACAAAAAAGGCACTGGATGATCTCTGAGCTCCCTTCCACCCCAAACCATTCTGGGATTTTCTGATTCTCTGTCTGTGGATGACATTTATGTTCTTAGAAATTTTTTCTCTGTTATTTATTTTTTTTTTCCTTTTACAGACACAAACACATTTTAACTCATGTCTCTCTTGAGCCATTTGGCACGTGCAGCCTCCATCCCTTTAGGGTGTCAGAGCAGCACAGAAATCCAGCTAAGCAGTTTTTAATGCAAAATCAAAGCCTGGGGTTTCATTTGTTTTGTTACCTATGTGCTCAAAGCCTTCATTTGGAAGCGCAGCTCTGCCCACTGGAAATCTGAGAGTGTAGGAGAAGTCATCCCTAAAAACAACACCGATGGTTTCCTCCTCCGAAATTCCTTTTTCTTCCACTTTTGCCTCGTTTTCCACCTCTGCTATAATTACACCTGCCGTTAGAATAGATAAATAATATTAATTAAAAAAAAAAAAAAATGAAGACCAGCATAGCTGAAACTCCAATCATTCAGGCAACAACGAAAATGGATTTTTTTTCCCCTCAAAAATCACATGAGACAAATGCTCTTGTCCCTCCCCACCATGAGGATGGGTCAGCTCCACTTCAGACACTGCGGGGAGATGGATTTAAGAACTTTTACCCCTCAGTGTCGAGCTGGAGGCCACTTTTGCCATTATTCTCCTGGTGGTGCTGGTTGCAGGGGTGTAGAGGAGAGTCACCCCCGAGGCGTTGAAGGCTGGGTCGTCCAGGCTGCCCAGGGCTTTGTAGGGGAACTCCTTGGTGGGGTGGTACATGATCAGGGCTGCAGAGTCACGCAGGATGTAGAGGAAAACCAGCAATGCCAAACATTCCTGCAGGAAAGGGAGGAAATGCAGAGGTGAGGGGCAGCCCGGGCAGTTGCTGGCGTGGGGATGATGCTTTTATGTTTTTCAGCTTTAGTATTTTTTTAGAATATTATAGTAATATTTTATATTATTTATTTTTCGGCTTTAGTATTTTTATGATATTATAATAATATTTTGTATTATTTATTTCAGCTATAGTATTTTTATGATATTATAATAATATTTTATATTATTTATTTTTCAGCTTTAGTATTTTTATAATATAATAATATTTTATATTATTTATTTTTCAGCTTTAGTATTTTTATGATATTATAATAATATTTTGTATTATTTATTTCAGCTATAGTATTTTATAATATTATAATCATATTTTTATTATTTATTTTTCAGCTTTAGTATTTTTATAATATAATAATCATATTTTATATTATTTATTTTTCAGCTATAGTATTTTTATGATATTATAATAATATTTTGTATTATTTATTTTTCAGCTATAGTATTTTTATAATATAATAATAACAATTTATATTATTTATTTTTCAGCTTTAGTATTTTTGTAATATAATAATATTTTGTATTATTTATTTCAGCTATAGTACTTTTATAATATTATAATAGCAATTTATATTATTTATTTTTCAGCTTTAGTATTTTTGTAATATAATAATATTTTGTGTTATTTATTTCAGCTATAGTACTTTTATAATATTATAATAATATTTTATATTATTTATTTTTCAGCTTTAGTATTTTTATGATATTATAATAATATTTTATATTATTTATTTTTCAGCCTTAGTATTTTTATAATATTATAATAACAATTTATATTATTTATTTTATATTATAATACAATGTTATCTAATATTTTAAGCTATAATATTTTTTATATTTCCCCTGTACTTCTTTAGTATGTAACTCTAAAACTCCACAGCCTGTCAGCTGTTGTTCGCCCATTTTACTCAGACAAAACAATTCCTTTCCAGGGCTGGAAATCAAGGATTCACCTCACTGCCTCAGGCCTTGAGAGATGTAAAAAACAGTGAATTGAGGGAGAAAAGGCAAATTTGGAGTAAACTACTTCATTACCTGAAGGATGGAGGATTAACCCCTGATATGTAAATTGACCAAATTTATGATTGTGTGGAAAAACTGGTGACCATCGTCCAGCTTGGGTGTTGCCCCTTGGAGGTTTCTGACTGCCCAAGGAGCACCTACAGAAGGCCTTTAATAAATACCCACCTTCATTCTCTTAATAAATACCCACTTTTATTCTTTTATTCTCTTAATCTTGTCTAGCCTCTCTTTTAGGCAGCCACTCCAGGGCATCAGGGAGGCTCCTGCAGGACTCTGCTAACCCAGCTCTGACCCCACTGCCCAGCCCAGCTCCTCTGCCTTTCCCCTGTGCACGAGGCAGAGCTGTTCCAGCAGGTGTGATGGGTTTAAAATCCAGGTTTCAGATGGAAAACATGTTTTCTTAGCCCTGGAGCCAGCGAGGTCTGTGGATAATTGGACACTGCAGCCATGAATTGGACATTGTGTTTCTCTGGACAGGGCAGGATCAACAAGCAAGAGCCAGCAGCCAGCTTTGTCACGAGGCAGGTTTGTCGTGTCACAGGAAGAAGGAACTGCTGACATTTCCCAGGGAGCCACAGCTGAGCCTTCTCACATCCCCTCACACCAAAACAAAGCAACGTGCAAATGCTTTGGAGTAGAAATCCTGATTTCCCTTTGGAAGAACCGACACTTGCCTGAAAAGTTTTTGACTTCATCCTCCACACCAGAAGAATATTTTTCCACAGGAGAGCACAGGTTTGCTGAAATATTAATGAGGCTTTCTTGGATACCCGCTGCATTTTTCCTGCTAAGATGAGAAAGAAAAGGATATGATTAAAATAAAACAGGTCACTGGGAGTTAAGTACCACTTTAGAGGAAGCCAATAACATGCCAAAGGGGGAGAACTTGTCTCCTTAACTTTGGACAGCTAAGATTCAAAGGAAGTAGACCAAGATCATGCAAGGGAACAGAGAGCTGGGCTGGACTCTGAGGTGCCTCCTCCACAAGCACAGATTCATCCTTCCTCACCCAGGTTCATCCCTCTTCAATCCAGACTAATCCTTCCTATCCCAGATCCATCCTTCCTCATCCAGATTCATCCTTCCTCACCCAAGTTCATCCTTCTTCATCCAAATTCATCCTTCCTCTCCCAGGTTCATCCTTCCTCATCCAGACTAATCCTTCCTCCACCCAGATTCATCTTTTCTCATCCAGATTCATCCTTCATCTCCCAGGTTCATCCTTCTTCATCCAGATCCATCCTTCCTCTGCCAAGTTCATCCTTCCTCATCCAGATTCATCCTTCCTCACCCAGACTCATCCTTCCTCATCCAGATTCATCCTTCCTTATCCAGACATCCTTCCTCTCCCAGATTCATCCTTCCTTATCCAGACATCCTTCCTCTCCCAAATTCATCCTTCCTCACCCAGACTCATCCTTCCTCATCCCAAAGGGGCTTTGTGGAACGAGACAACTGCTCACTTTCCATGTTCCACTGCAGAAAGTGAATTTGTGCCTGGCCTCAGGCACGTGGTTTGTTGGCAAACCCCTGCTCACGTGCTCTGGGTTCAGAACCAGACCCTGAATCATGTTACAAACACTGGGGAGATGCTAAAAATAACCTAAAATAGAGGCTGCCACTGCCTGCCTTCAGCAGGCTGGTAACAGGCCAATTTGTTCTGTTTTCACCCAAATATTAAGGAACTTCACTGCATTTAGAGCAGGGCAGGATTAGAACACCCATGTGCTGCTTAATATCCTCCTAAATACTGAGCAGGGAGCATTTCTTTGGGATGTTTATTTCAGCTCCAGATTTAATCCCGTGGCCAAGCAGCAAGAACAGGAGAAAGTTCAGAGCAGTGGGTTTCACCCCTTTCCCAGGGGAGCAGGGCAAGGGAACCTCCCAAGAAGTTTTTGTGGTTTAATCCTTTCAAATGGCCGAAACCCAAAATCAAGGCAACCTCAAAGGCAGAGTGCTGCATTCCCCTTGGACAGCACTTCCTGATTTCACGGCTTGGGCAGCTGGAGTTAACAAAGCCTTGCACTGCTCTGCTCCCTCCACTGCTTGTTTTTTTTGGGAAGAATTAAATATTTGTGTACTGCGGGGGCAAGGGATGCAGGATCCCAGTTCACCTTCTGTGTTATCACAGGGCTTATCTCACCTGATTTTATCTCCTGGTGCTCTGCTTTCCCTGCCCAAGCTTCCTCCCATGCTTCCTCCCTGCTGCCTGCACTGAAGGTTAAAGGTAAATAGGAAGGGATTTCTGGCAAATGTCACTTTTTTATTGTTATTTTTTTGCCCAGGTCTGGATTTCAGTCATGAAGTGAAAGCAGCAGCTCAGCCCAGGATGTTTGGGCAGTAAACAAAGCGTGGTGGTATTTGGATAACAAGGAAAACATGATGATTTCTAAAAGATGCACGGAATCTCTGCAGTCACAACAAAAAAAATTTAAAATGATGGAGCAAATCTAAAACTTTTTAGAAAATTTTAACAAAGTTTCTGCCAGTTTCAATTTACTTTCTGCCTGTGGAGCAAGGAGCAAATACCACTGGGAGCCAAAAATGAAGCCAGGAATTCAAACAAGTGATGCTGCCTACAAAGGCTGTGGAATTTAACTTTCAATCAGATACCTAATAAATATTAAATATTATTAACTTTAAATTAGTTATCTAATTAATCTACTACATAATTATCAAAAAGGTAAAAAAATATAGCCAAGAGAGAATCATCTGCAAGGGCTGAGGTTCAAAACCTGAGATGCAGAAGGCAAAACAAACACATCAGAAAATGGAGGAAATGATGTTTGGGAAACTTTAATCCAGTTAAGAGCATCACTTGTAAAGCTGGATGTCTGCTGGGGCTCATTAAGTGCATCCAGACTTCCTGTTCTCCAGGAACTCACTGCCAAGGTGTTGCAATAACTTTTCCTGGATGCTGCACACAGCTCTGCTCTACCAAAATCATCCCAGGAAGGCACATCCCATAAAATCCCTTTATTTACTATCTCGGGGAATTCCTCTTTGGCACATCCTCAGACTATTTTCCTCTGCAGATTTAACTTATTGAGGTCTGTTTGAAGATGTCCTGCTCATTGTAGGGGGGTTGGACTGGGTGACTTTTAAAGGTCCCTTCCAACCCAGAGTATTCCTGGAGTTTATGATTTCAGTTCCTAAAATCCAGCTGCTCTTCGGGAGCTTTGGCAGGAGCCTCTCAATGCTGGGTTCAAGGGGAGCAATCCATGCTGCATCTCACACCTCCCAGAGCATCCCCTGGCTTTCCCAGAGCCAAGGATTAATCCCTGTACGTGGAGAGTGCAGAGATGCTCTTTCCATCCCCTCCTGTTTGCAGGGAGGAGTTCTTGCAGATTTTCGTGTTTCCAATCTGATAAATCCGAGACAGATTTGACTCCACTCCAACACACAAGCTGGAACAGGTTGTTTTCTCCTGCTATCAACTTGAGGATAACAACTCTGAGCCTGACCTTAATCAAAGCTCAACACTTCAGCTCATACAGAGAAGTGAAATTTGGGGGGTTTTGCATTTTTAGATGCCTTCAGTGACAGCAAGGCAGGAGGAGGAGAGCAAAGGGAGGGATCGTGACCCAGTGCTCAACCTTCAACTCTTCACCTGCAGCCATGGGGAGAACCAAAATCCACACACACCCAGAAAAACGAAATATTTTTGCTCTTTTTCCCCTAAAAGGAGCAAAACTCGTTTTGAACAAATTCGTTCTTTGTTGTGAACTTATAGTCCACCAGAAAACAGAGCTGGAAGGTGCAACTTTTATGCATTCAGCATCACAAAGCATTAATTAGGAAAAAACAATCATCCCCTCATGAAAACTCAACCTCTGCATGAGGGAGAATTTTCCCATCTCTACTTCTAAATTAATTTTCCCTGGGAAAAAGGAGAGCTGGGTGACTCCTTACCTGCTGGTGTGTTTTCCATGGGGACAGGGTCTGCTCAGGCTCGGAGGTGTCTGGGCTGCTGGTCCCTTTTCAGCCCCAGGGAGGCTCAGCTCGGGTGGCCATGCCCCTCTCCAGCCCTGACGTCACCCGGGCAAACCCTCCCAAAAACTGGTGGAGCGATGACCCAACCTTGGAACAGCACCTACAACCAGCTGGCCCCGAGCCTGGGGATGTTTACACCAGGCTTGGGAGGACTGAACTCAGCCCTTGCAGATGTTCCTGGCAGGCAGCAGGGTTGGCGTGGCCTGTGATGGGTTGAACCTTCACCCCTGAGAGGTGGCAAAGTCACTTTGTCCCTGTCCCAGCTTCCCCAGAGGGAAAACTCTGCTGTTTTGTCCCCATCGTGCCCAGAGCCTGACTCAGCAAATGCTCCTTCCTCTGCTGGGACAAATCCTGCATCCCAGCACCAACGGGATTTCAGCTCTTCTTTCTCCTTTCCCTGTGTTTAGAGTGGTTTTTTTCCCAATTTCCATTCCTTTTAATTGCTTTTCCAGCAGCTGCCGCACAGCTGGAAGCAGGATGGAGCATATTGGGTGTTTGAAAACAAAACATCTTCCCAGTGCATCTGCACTCAAAACAGGGAGGTGAGGAACTCAGACAAGCCAGGGAATCCAAAGGGGCTGGAAGGGTGCACGGCCACGGGATAATTCAACGAGTTAAATGAATTTGACTGTCCCGGAACTTCCACGGCTTGAGGATTGTGCATCTGATTTGCAGAGCTGCCTCAAACCACAAGGGCTGGCTGGTTGTTGCTTAACAAAAGGCATGGGCTCTGCTGCAGCTGCTGATTTACTCATTTTCAAGGCATGAACTCATTTAGGAGAGGAGCAGAAGCGTTTTCCGGCATCCCTTTGTGTTGGGCAACAGGGGAAGGCTCCTCGTGGCTGCAAAAAGCCCATCTGAGGTGCCCTTCACCAAAAAAAAAGCACTTTCCTGACCAAAACCTGTGCCTCTGACCAAAACCAGCCCTGCCCTGACTGCACAGGATCTACAGAAGAGGCTTTTTCACAGAAAAATTACACTTGCTCCAAGCACTCCTTGGGGTTCTCCCATCCTGCTGCTGAAGTGGGACCCCAACCCCTCAGGGCTTCACTGAGCAGCAGCAAAATATCACTGAGAGCAGCTCAAAATATCATTAATTAAAGCCCCCAAGCAGATGCTCCATGGGATTTCTGAGAAAGGGGGCTCAGGACCAGACTTTGGATCTGCCAGGAGGAAGAGAGGGGCTGGGAAGGGAGCCAGACCCTTCCAAGGGGACATGCCAAGCAAAGGAAAAAGGAACAGCAAGAGCTCCGGGAAAGCCTTATCAAAGAGAAATCCAGCATGTTAAATCAGGGACTTTCTGGACATCTCTTAAAAGGAGCATTATAAGGGAATGAATTAATTTTACAGCTTTAAGAAAAAAAAATCATGGCACGCTGCCCTTCCACACCATCACAAACAAATGAGTATGAGCTGCTGGGAACTGTCCCCAAACAGATTAAACTTCTTGGGGGTTATTTTCCTCTCTGCTGAGGGGCTCAGGGAGCACAAACCCTTTTTATTTTGCTGCACCTTTCACTGGCCCATGAGGCTGGAGGTGACCACCTCCTCCTCTTCCTCAGCAGGGTCTGTCCAGGGACCTGCCAGGAGCAGACAGTGCCCTACATTTCATGTCCCAAACCTCCCCTATGTCGCTGCCCCTCATCCCAGAGCCAGCACCCACACAGCCAATTCACCTTGGGCACAGCTCAGAGCACAAAATTAATTTCTTTTTACGGGGTTTGGTTTTCCAGTGGCTGGAGGTGATTTAGCCCTGCAGATGGACAAAGTGCCATGCCAGGAGCACACAGCTGCCCAAAGCTGGGCTGAATGAACCCGCCTGCAAAATGTGGTGTGACCATTGCACCACTGCAAAATTCCCCCAAATTCAGCTTAAAATATATAAATCCTGCAGCGTGAGAGCCCTGGCCATGCCAAGAGCCAGGTCCCCCCACGCTCTGCCTGAGCCCAACCACCTGAAACTCTGCTGTACCCCAAAAATCAGCCCAGGCTTTGAAAACCATCCCCATTTCCAGCACAGCAAGAACACCCAGAGAACCAAAGAGTTTAACAACTCAAACCATCTTTATTTCGGAAGTACTTCCTGCTGGGAAAGGAAAATCCTCACCTTTACAAGTACAGCCAAGTGGTGAGAGAAAGGCAAGTGTGTAAAATGAACTGCTCGTGGTCTGACAGCAGGAGGAGTGTCACAAACGTGTCACCCCCAGCCCTGACACCTCCTGCTCCTGCTGCCAGAGCTCTGCATGTTGGCTGTGCAATAAATCTCACTTGCTAAACAGAGACACTCTTAAATGAGGAGTTTTTCTTGGGAAGGTATAAACAAAACCAGACACTTTAAACTCTCCATAGAAAAATACAACCTTGTAACGACAGCACGAAGTGATGAAGGTGTTTTCTGAGCTTTGGATGCCTCAGCTGCTCACAGCAACCCTGCAAGGCAGCTCCAGCCACCTCACCTGGCAATGCTGACCCAAACTGGGGGGATTTACCCCAAATCCCCCCAAAATCCAATTTATCTCTGAGAGCACAGGCTGGGAGTGTGCTGGATGGATGGGATTTGGAATGTCACTGGTAACAGCTTGAACAAAGGGACTTCAAATCCCACATAAAAAGCTCTGCTGTTCTCGGGGCATTCCCTGGTTTAATTCCCTGGGGTTTTCCCTATTTTGGCAACTACAGACATCTCAGGACACTTTGAAACATTTTTGATACCAGGACAGTGATGTTTTGGGGTAGACTTTTACCCTGGTTTAATTTTGCCTGGGGTTTTCCTTGTTCTGGTAGTTACAGACATCTCAGGACACATTGAAACATTTTTGATACCAGAACAGTGATGTTTTGGGGTGGAATTTTACCCCACTTTAACACACAACATCACCAGGCCAAAAACATCCCACCCAAACAGGGAATTAATTTAACGAGCCAAATTCTTTGTCCTTTCTGTAGCTGCACAAAAACCAGTGCCACCCTCCACTGGGCTCCTCCAAGGTAAACAACAGCACCAAACTGAGCTAATCCAGCCTCTAATCCAAAGTTTTCACAACTGAAATGTGAGCAAATATGGAAATATCTGAAACAGAGAGCACAGAACTATTTTACAGCCTATTAACTCCAAGTGAAAGAATAAATCCAAGGCAGACACCAAGGCTCACAGGTCACACTAATTCCCTAAATCCATGTGACAAGAATGTGCTGGATTGATGGGCAGGTGACACTTGGCTGAAACACCATTGGCAAAAAAGAGACCAAAAAAAAAGTGGGATTTGGGAAAAATGCACTCAACTTGTACACACCTGCATGGGAAAAGTGCCAAGAGAATTCTGAGCCCCAAATTGCTCCAAATAAAGGCCAAAGCTCAGAGCTCCCAGCCAGCAGCAGGGCTGGTGTTAAATAAATAAAACACCTGAATTTGAGTGGTTTTTTTTTCCTTTTCTGACAGGGAAGTTTCACCCCAGTCAGGCGGTGCTGGAGCTGCAGTTTGTTTTAATCCTGTCCTTTTTATCCCTCATTTCCAGGGCTGGGGTTCCCTGGGGAAGCAAATGGGATGTCCAGGGCTTTCTGTAGGGTTTGGGCTCCAATTTTAACTACAAACCCAAAGCTGTGCATTTCTGTGCAGCCTATGGGTACAAAAGAGGAAGTGAAATTCTGCACAAAGAATTCACATTTCCCTATATAAGAAACGAATGGAAACAGATTTTGGCTGAACACACTGATAAACCCTTATCAGACACATCACACACATTATTGCCTGATAATTACAAACAGTTGAACACACAACTCCAACTTTACCCATTTTTTTGAGTTTTCTCAAGAAAAACAAAGGTCTTTTCTAACTTTAAAGTGAAGGTACATAAATGATATGACTTATGAAGCCAACGTCTCAATAAACACATCTCTGTATCTGTTCACTGCAGAGCAAAATCAACTGGAAGCAATCTTTAATTTCCCCTTAGAAAACTAAACATGTGATGATAGCTTTGTGTAGAAAAAACCCCCCAAAATAATACATTTTTCAACATACATTTATCATATCTCAGGCTAAAGGACCACATATTCTACTCTTCTTAGTGCTTCTATGCAAACCAAAGGCACCTTTTCTTATGGGTGAGGCTGTGAATTGGGACCATTTTTATTTGGGGTTTTACAAAGGGGAGGTGACAAGTGGCCAGGCTGGGCCCTGTGTGACTGCAACCACAACAACGAGGGACTGGGAAACACTGGAGCTCATGGATGCACTGGCAAGGAAAAAAAATGCAAACATCTCCAAAGCTGTGTGAGACACCTCACTGTGTGTGAGAGCAGCTGGCAGGACACACCTTGTCACAGCCAGGGGAAGGATCAGACTCTTCTGAACAGAGACCAGGCAGAGCCACATCCCTACAAACCCCTTTTCACCAGGCAGGGGAAGGAGCAAATCCACTCTGTCCCCTGTCTGTGCCCCCCAGCACGCAGGACAAACCCCAGTGGCACCCACATGGCAGCACAGAGCAGGGCAGGGCACTGGCAGTGCCACCAAGTGCCACATTTCACCTCCAAATGAACCTTTCCAGGCTGGTGGGACACCAAGAAAAGCTGGGGGTGCAGTTCAGGACCCTCCCTGCAGCAGCACAGGGACTCTGCAGTGGTTTCCCCCTCTCTCCCAGGCAGGTGCATCTTTCAAGGCAGAAGCAGGGGGGGCTCAGCTGGTGGAGGAGCAGGGCTGGGTGTGCAGGAGGGGCAGCAGAGCCCACCCAGGGGCACAGCCAGACCCTGAAAACCGTGGGGCAGATGCTCCAGCAGTTCAGACACAGGATTTTCCTGCAGGACAGCCCAACCTCCAGCCCAGCAGAGCCCAGGGAAGGCAGGTGGGAGCTCCTGCACCAGCCACCAACACAGGGACATGCCCGTGGCAGTGCCCTCGTGCCCAACACAAACCAGGAGCAGGGATTGGGGCTCAGCCAGAGGAGCAGGGGGATGCTCACAGCTCCTGAGGCCTTATTCCCAAGGCCAGGGCTTCCAAACCCAGCTGTCCTTGCCCACCCCAGCTCCAGAGCAGAGAGAGGATGGAGCTGGCACTGACAGGAGCACGAGGAGCTCAGAAAATGACTCGGTCCTCCTGTGTCCTCTCCCACCACAGGCTGCTGTTCAGGGTGCCAAAGCTGCTGTCCTCCTCCTCCTGCTCCTTAGCAAGCTCCACAAACACCTGGAAAAAATGGAAAAGACCCCCATGCTCCTTGTAGGAACTTCTTTGGTCACAAATACAACTCATGCTAGAATCCTCATCAGTGTTCAGTGTATTGCTTCATCTCTGAGTAAGACTTTTAGTATTTTGAGGTTTTTCTCCTTACTAAGACATTTTTTAGTATTTTGAGGTTTTTCTCCTTACTAAGACTTCTAGTATTTTGAGGTTTTTCTCCTCACTCCTACCCTCCCACCTCTTCTCCTCAAGAGCACAATGAAAAGGAAGTGCAACACTGAAGGACGTTAATTGTCAGCAGTAATTAATCCCCAATAAGCAATTACAAGCCTCAGCTTCACCCTCCTCCCAGCTACCAACAGCAAGTGCCTGTTCTTGGAATGAATCAGAGAAGATTTTCTACTAATACCACACATTTGCTTTCTTCCAGTCACTGCAGTTGGCATCTTATTTTTAGAGGGGAAAACAGGAATAAAGAGGAGCTGGAGAGCTGGCAGATGTGATTCACTTTGCAAAAAGGGAATTCAGTTTCCCAAAAGTGCCCCAACAGGCATCAGCAAAGCCTGAGAGCAGAGCTTGGGGGATGAGCTGCCTGCACAGGGCTCATCAACACGGAATCATGGAATGCTCTGGGGTGAAAGGGAGAATAAATTCCATCCCATCTGTGCCATGGGCAGGGACTGCTTCCTCTATCCCAGGCTGCTCCGAGCCCCATCCAGCCTGGGACACTTCCAGGGATCCAGGGGCAGCCACAGCTGCTCTGGGAATTCCATCCCAGCCCCACCCCACCCTCACAGGGAGGAATTCCTTCCCAATATCCCATCCACCCCTACCCTCTGACACCTTCCCCTGGCAGGGTTTGCACTCACAAACCAGAACTGAACACACCTGTTCCAGTGTTGCTTGAGAAAAGCTGTAGTCCTCAATGTTGAAGGCATGTTTTACTGGTGAAAGAATCAATAAGGGCAGATTTAGGCACATTTTACTTACTCTGGATTTCACAAGAAATGGAGCTGGGGACATTAATTAAAGAAAATTAAATAAATTTGGAACAGAAATGGAGGAGTGACATCACGTGGCAGAAGTTATGGGAGACAAAAGATTTGTGTGTGTGATGTTTGGCAAGTGCTTCATTACCTTCCTCCAGCTTGGAAAAAGAATGTGAAAGCGACTGCACATCTTCTTTAGGAATTTTATACGCCAGGATGGAAGCAAAACTGGAACAAAGAAGCAAAACAAATTTGGCTTCAAGCAAAATCACTCAAAGTAAAAACATTAATACCCCATGGAATGGATTTCAACTCATTTTCTGAAGGTTACTGCAGGCATTTTGTCACGATCACACAGGAGAAGGGGAATGATGCAGCTCCAGGTGCATCAGCTGAGACCCCCATGAGACATCTGTAAGTTCATGCTCTTCCACTCAGATTCAATCATTTTTATTCTGCTTACTCATGGCAGATCTGCTTCCTGGAACTCCCAGAGCCCTGAGGTTTTGGATTTCAGCTGAGCTGGGAGGTCCCAGCACGTCCTGGAAGTTTGAATCACGCAGCCGTTCCCGCAACCCTGGCTAAGCACAGGGAGCTGCTGTGCCCTGCACATCTGCTGCTGCACAGGGAGCTCCTCTCTCCTTCCCATCTCCCACATCTCGATCTCTCTCATGATTCCCCAAGGATCACAGTGCTCTGGATGCCTGCAGTGCCCCTGGTGGAGTCTCTGCAGTCACAGAGCCAAACCCCCGTGTCCCTCCGGCACAAACCCAGAGCTGCTGCTGGAACAGCAGCCAGCCCACCCTGGAGCTGAGAGCCCCAGAGAGCTCAGGCACTTCCAGGTAAGGGCAGTGAGTCAGAGACTCGGATTTCAGCCCTTTCCCGGGGGCCCTGACCCAGGAGGAAGCTGTCAGGCAACAGCTATGCAGAAATCCAGTTTTGCTTCCTCTGTGCCAAACATCTGCGTGGGCTCCCGGCCCCTGCCCTGGCAGCCTGGGCTCTGCTGCCTTCCACATCCCTTCCTTTTTTTCAGTCTTCATTTTATTTTTAAGCTGTGTGTAAATATTTACATTCCTTCCCCAGTGCCAAGGAGCTGCTGTGGGATCAGAGGGGTTTATTAACAGCAGTGTTTTCTGTCAGACCTCACCTTTCCTGGCGGGTAGCGTTGGGGAAGATGTGCAAAATCTGGCTCTGCAGATACTCCACCTGCTGCACATCTGCTGTTTCCCTTAATTTCATCTCCAAGAAGTATCCTCTGCCAAACTTGCTCTTCAGGTGTTGGACAGTACCTATACACCTACAAATTACAGACAGAAAACACAAGTTGTGCTCACGAGCAGCCTAACCCCAAACAGATCCTTTGTGCTGGTAAAGGACTGATTTAGCTCCAAATTTAAGGCACCAAATTTATCTGTATTTTCAGAGAAATATATCCCAGGTGCCCCCTGGCCCAGGGGGGATCTGGGGGTACCTGAGCTGCCCTGACACCAGGATGGCCACACGGTCACAGACAGCATCTGCCTCCTCCATGTAGTGCGTGGTGAGGATTGCTGCTCTCTCCTTGTTTTTAAAGGCTGCTCGGATGGCCCGCCTGCAAAACACAACCCAAACCACCCCTGAACAAAAGCATGTGGCAGGGAACAGCAAATCCTGCCTTGGTAGGAAAGGAGGGCTCTGATGGACCCTTATTTATGGATTAATGCTACTCCCACAGCAACAATTAACACCTGAATTTCCTAAAGGCAATCTGTATTGCTTATATTGTTGTAAGGATTTCTTTCAACTTTCAGGCCTGTAACTCCCAAGCTGTTCTGGGAGAGGACACAGCTGCACTGCACCTGGCAGGCAGGTTGGGCTGGTCCTCCCCTTGTTGGCAGAGCCCACCTGCAGCCCTGTGCTCAGCTCTGGAGCTCCCAACACAGGAGGAGCTGCTGGAGCAGTCCAGACATGCTCCAAGGGCTGGAGCACTTCTGCCACGGACACAGGCTGAGTGTTGGGGGGTTCATTCCAAAGAGAAGCTCTGGGGAGACCTCAGAGCCCCTTCCAGGGTCTAAAGGAGCTCCAGAAGAGCTGGAGAGAGACTTGGGACAAAGGATGGAGGGACAGCACACAGGGAATGGCTTCCCACTGCCAAAGGGAAGGGTTAGATGGGATATTAAGCAGAAATTAATCTGCTTTAGTGGAAAATATCCCTGCCCAGGGCAGGGGGGGTGGAACTGGATGATCTTCATGGTCCCTTCCAACCCAGATCACAGGGAATACCCTGTCTGTGGCTGCCCCTGGTGCCAGCAGGGATAACACCTCACCACATGTGCTGCTTGGCTTTGGGGTCCATGCCTGTGGAGGGCTCGTCCAGCAGCGTCACCCGAGGGTTGCCCAGCATGCTGAGGGCAAAGCAGAGCTGGGGGGGAGGCAAAGGGGCACAGGGTGAGCACAGGGAGGGTCCTGGGGACCCCCAGGGTGACCCCAGAGCCCCCCATACCTTGCGTTTCAGCCCCATCCCCAACTTCTTGGTCGTCTTCTGCAGGTGGTCCTTCAAATCCAGCACGTTGGAGATGCTGGGGAGGGAAGGGCCAGGGGGGAAAGGTTTGGCTTCCCCCTCACCAGAGAATGCAAAACAGCTCCTTTTGAAGAGCTCAGTTACCAATATTCACATGTCAAGTACAATAAAAAAGCATAATTGGAGCTTCCATACAAAACCACCCATCCTGGAGGAGCCTTGGTGACAAGACAGAAACAGCTCCAAGGCCAGGACTGCAGCTCCTACAAAGGTCACTCTTCATACTTCAAAACCTTAAAAAAAGAACTTAAAAAAAAAGCATGTATGAAAATGAAAAATCCCAACTGAATTTTGTGTGGATGAACCTCCATCTTCCTCACCTACAAATTATCAATTATGGAATTTCAACCGAATTTAAAGCCAAACTTAAATGAAAAAAAAAAATTTGCATTAGGAACCATTTGTCCTGGAGGAGCCTTTGGTGACAACACAGGAACAGCTCCAAGGCCAGGACTGCCCATCCTTGCAGCTTCTACAAAGGTCACTGTTAGTACTTCATAACCTTAAAAAATAACTTAAAAAATGCAGGTATCAAAATTAAAAATCCCAATTTAATTTTGTGTGGATGAACCCCTGTGTGAATGAATCTCTTCACCTACGAATTCACAATCACAGAATTTCAACCAAGTTTGAACCCAAACTGACTTAAAGGGAAACAAAAAATTGGTGAGAATGGGGAAAAAAAAACCACAAAAAAAAGCTAAAACCCCTCCAGCAGTAAGATAAAAAAAAGCTCAAAACTTCAGTTCAACCACAAAATTTTCTGTACTGAACTACTCACCGCTTGACGACTTCTTTAACATCAGCCTGGCTCATGCCTTTGATAGCACCATAAATCTCAAAGTGCTCCTGCAGTGTGATGTCTGGCCACAGAGGGTTTGTTTGGGGACAGTACCCCACGAATTTCACCGAGCCATCCTCGCTGCTCAGCCCCAAGGAATCATCTCCCATCAGAACCTGTGAGGAAAACGCCCAGAATATTCCAAATTTCCAAGCTCTTTTGGCATGGTTTTAGCAAAAAGCCCTCAGGAGTGCTTGCAATAGTAACAATAAAATTGAATTATGGGTTGATTTTTTGTGCACCTGTAGCATGGAACATACCTGCCCACTGGTTGGCTCAATCTCTCCAACAAGCATGTTAATTAATGTGCTTTTCCCAGCTCCATTGGGTCCCAACAAACCCAGGATTTCTCCTAAAAAAAAGGACAACACCAACATTGCCCACGAGATCAGATAAGCAGTTCCAAGAGTTGGTTTTTAAAAATAAACCAGCTCAACAGCAAGCAGCTGCACTCCAACCTTTCCTCACGCAGAGGGAAACGTGTTTGGTTGCCACTTTCTTTATTTTCCTCCCCAGAAGGAATTCCTTCCTTTCATCAAACTCTTTGTGCAGGCTGCTGACCAGGATGGCTGGCATCTGGCAGAGAAGAGGGGAAGTGGCTGCAGATCCCAGCAAACCCCCAAATGTGGGGTTTTTTTGGGGGCAGCAAGGCTTGTTTTGGGGCAGCAAGGCTTCACCTCCTCACTCCTGGGGCTGCTCAGGATCTCCTTGACCCTCAGCCTCTCTGCCTTCACATCCTCATCCTCGTTCTCCTCGTGGGGGACATCTGGGAACTTCCAGGGCTTGGCTTTGGTGAAACATTTCCTGAAAGGGAGGGGGAAAAGCAGCTGGAGGGCTCTGCTCAGCTCCCAGCTGAGGCTGGCTCGGGGCTTTGGTGCTCAGAGCAGATTTGCAGATTCCTGCAGCTCATCCCAGAGCTCGGGGGCTGCCTCAGTGTCACCTCCCTGCTGAGCTCTTTGTGGGGGTGCAGCACCCCTGGCCATGCAATGGGAATGGCAATTCCCTTGGGAACATCCTGAAATTCCTGATTTTGCAGTGATGTAACTGGAAAGGAAACAAACCCCCCATTTCTGCACTTCAGTGACAATTCCTGATGGGAGATAATGGAAGATACTTTATTTCTTCCACTGCACAACCCAGTTTAACCCCCAGCAGCACCTTCCAGACCAGTTTCTTTGGACAATATCTTGGGAAAAAAAAAAAATCACTCAAGAGACACAGGAGACACACCTGAAGAAGGGATCTTCTCTCACTGTCCTCCCTCCGTTCTTGAGCTCGAAGCAGCGCAGCAGGAACAGCCACACCACACACTGCAGGTAGGGCTGGGGCAGACAGAAACCCCCCTGGTCATCAGCCAGCCTGGGGACCCTGGGGGTGACCCCACCACAGCCAGGAGGGACAAGAGGCTCCAGCTCTGCACTACCACACAAGTGCTGGTGTCACCAAAAGTGTTAAATGTATCCTTAAATGTTGATCAGCGGGTCTGAGGGTGCACAGCCAAAGTGGGTTTAGATTTAAAAGGAATTATTTGGGGGGTTTTTGTGCAGAGAAGGGATTGTCCCTGCTCTGGAGCTATTGCTGCATCAGCAGGAATCCCCATAATAATCAGAATTAATACTGATTAATAGTTAATCAGGCCATAGGGGCAGCAGGTTGGGCACAGCAGCTTTCCTGACTCTGCCTGTGCTGCAGGCTCAGCACCAGAGCAGATCTTTACTGATGGAGATGATGGGCAGAAGGGGATCCCAGCAGGAACCACAATTCCCCACAGCAAACAGGGCATTTTCCCCATTTCCAAAGGCAGAGAACCCAATGCCATGCTCACAGCCAGAACTGCCACCAGCAGCCGGTCCCAGGGGTCGTGGTACCCCCCACTCTCACTCTTGCCTTTCCAGGAGACCTGGGAATTCAGGGAAAAAACGTGGTCAGGTAAATCATCCCCTTCAGAGACTCCATTTTCTACTCTGTGCTTTCATCTCAGTCATTCAGGCTGTGCTGCTCAAGCACTGCCTCCAAAAAACCATCAAACAACTCCATCCAAACTCTGCTCCTGCTCTCAAGCCACCCAGTCCCAATTAACCCAATTAAGAGGGTTTGCTCACTGAGGAACGTGTGTTTTCCTGGGAATATCACAGAACCATGGGATGGTTTGGGTTGGAAGAGACCTCAAAGCCCATCTCATTCCACCCCCTGTTGCTCCAAGCCCCCATGTCCAGCCTGGCCTTGGACACTTCAGGGATCCAGGGGCAGCCACAGCTGCTCTGGGAATTCTGTTCCCCACCCTCACAGGGAGAAATTTCTTCCCCAAATCCAATCTAACCCTCCTCTGTGTCAGCTTGGAGCCATTCCCCCTTGTCCTGTCACTCCATCCCTTCTTAAAAGTCCCTCTCCACCCTTCTTGAAGGCTCCCTCCACTCAGAGAAAGGGAATTCCATGGAAAACTTGCTGCTTTCCCCATTTTAAGGTAATTTTCCCCCAGGCAGTTGTTATTCTTCATGTGTTCAGCGACTACAGAGGACACCCACCCAAGCCCAGCCATCTCCAAGGGCTCTGGAAAGGATCCCTGGAGCCCCCTTACCTTTATAAAACAAATCAGGCAGCCAATGAGGGGATAAATAGGAATGAAGATGGAGAAGACATAATGCAGGATGGTGGTTACCAGGTAATGGTCCAGGAAAAAGGACACCTCAGTGACAACTGTGCACAGCAAGGCTGTCTGTACCAAAGAACAAGGGGAAAAAAAGTCCATTTTAATCCACTTCAGACTCTCTAAGCACAAGCTGATTTATTTAAGGCACTTTTTCTTAAAGCTTTTATCACTCAGGGTGTGGCAGTGAGTGAGACATTGGTACAAGTTTCCCATTTCCTGTGCATTAGGGACACACAGTTCAACAAAATAATTGGGATTTTTTTTGGAGATCACCAATATTCCCACTTATGCCAGCTCCAGGCCAAGTCACTCACCACTGAAAATATAAATGACCAGAATTCCTTGGTGTTCTGGACTTTTTTGAAGGTGAAGGAGACCACGTAGGTGAAGAGCACGACTGAGGGGACGTAACCAATCAGGCAAAAAATCTGCAGGGACAGGAAAGGCCTCTCAGGAAAATGTGCAGCAGGATTTTGTTTTGTAGTTTTTTGTCGGGTTTTTTTTTTCATAAAGATCAGCTGGAATTACCTCAGTGTGATACAGAACTCTGGATTCATCTTTGTCACTTCATTTGATGTATTTTGGTGCATAGAGCATGTATTATTAAAGACACAAATTAAAGAATGTGTAGAGAGGCAAAACCTCCCCTCCTCTTCAGTTTCCTTTAAATTCTTTATCTTTTTTTTTATTATTTTGTAACACAGGCTCCCATAAATGCTGACCTCAAGGCTCTGGCAAACACTAAGAAATCCACCATAGCATTTTTGTAGAAATTCAAACAAAGGTAGAAAACCAGCCCTGCAACCACATCCCAAAGAAAAGCAGCTGGGAAAAGCTGATTCCTCTCAATCCCAGCCAGGATCACAGGGAAGCCCTCCCTGAATATCAAAGACATGAAGCCTCGTGCTCTCCTCCCTCCAATCCCATCTGCAGCTCCCTGCAGAGATGGGCTCTGCTCAAAGTCACTGTGCCCTTGTCAGCAGCAGCACAGGAGCAAACAGAGCAATTACCAATCTCAGAGCACAAAGCAGGCTGAGGCTGCAGGAAGAAGGGAGCATTTCCTTGGAAAATCCTGCTGCTTTAAGAATCAACAATGCTGCAAAAGAGCTTTGAGACGTGAGTCCAGCCTGTGACCAAGCAGACCAAGGGCTATTCCTTAAATAATTCCAGGGACAGAGACTCCAGCACCTCCCTGGGCAGCCCCTTCCAGGCTCAACCACCCTTTCTGTGAAGAAATCCTTCCTGTGCCCAACCTAAACCTCCCCTGGCGCTGCTTTATTTTATTCCACTCCTGAATGAAACTCCCAACTTGGAGCCATATTCCCCACGAAAAACATTCTGTCTTTGTGCCATGGGGAAAAAAATTCAGCTGAATCAAGTAAGGCAAATAAAAGGCTTGTAGGAAAGCAGGTAACCCTGCTCTCAGCCCAGCCCAGCCTCACCACAGCCAGGAACTTGCCCACGTAGAAATAAACTCCGTAGTGGAAGGCGAAGAGGCTGCCGATCATCAGGATGAGGATGAAGAAGAACAGAGGCAGATCCACCACAGCCTGGCCAGTCCAGTAAGCTGACGGGTAGAGCCCTGCAATCTTCAGCTGGGTGTAAGCCTTGATCTGCAGCAGGGGAGGAAAACACAGTGTTAATCACCTGTTAATTAAAATTATCGTGGTGCGAATCCGCCCCTGCGTTATTGCCAAGCTCAGCTCTGCACAGAAAAGCTTCTCCCAAATCTGCTCCACCCCAATGCCACCCATGGCTTTGTCTCAAACCCCTCTTTGGATCTTCCCCCAAATCCCAGGATTTGTAACTCCCTGTGCATCTCTGCAGGGACACCTGGGCGTTGTCACCTTGTGGTTTTCTGCGTTGTCCATGGCGAAGTAGGGCGGCATCCCCGTGATGATGATCCCCAGTAAAACAGCTTCAAAATAGATCTCCAGCCTGAAAATGGTGTCTGGAAGATCCTGGGACAGAAATCAGATTTATTCAATGCCAAAACATGACAAAAAACCTGCTACATTAGGAGCTGGAACAGGGCTGTGAATGCTAAAATAAAAAAGTCTGTGGATGTCGAGGTCACCTGAGCTGCAGCAGGAAGAAAAACACCTGTGGAAGTTTTGGGAGTATTTATATGAGGAATAAATAGTATCTGAAGAACTTTCAGAGCATTTATCTCCTGCAGCAGGTCCTCCTCTCTCCTCTCCAGCTGTGCACAGACCAAGAAGTGCAGGCAACCTCCAACAAACCCATAATGAATTAATTCACAGGCTCATGGAATGGTTTGGGTTGGAAAGAACTGTTTGGATCATCCCATTTCAAACCCCCAACTCCTTCCACCAGACTGGGCTGCTCCAAGCCCCACCCAACCTTTAACTCCTGACACAACATCCTCTTCCCAAGCCCCTTTCTCCTCCCCTTCCACAACCTGCAGAGCAAAATGCCAGCACATTTTCACATCCTCCTAAACCCTGCAGACAGTCCCAACCATCTCTTCCCTTGGTTTGTGGGGTGTTTCTGCACTGCCCCTTCCCACCCAGGGATGCTTTGCCCCCTCCCCATTGTTCCAGGGTGATTTTTTGGGAGCTGCTCACCTGAATCAAGGGGTTGCTCCAGATCTGGATGGTCTCAGTCACGTTCAAACTGCCCAGGAGAAGGTTGCTGACAATATTCATCAGAACTGGCAGGGAATGCACCATGGTCCTGTTGAATACGATGTTGAAAACATAATTCTAGGAAGGAAAAATATGTGCTGCATTAATCCTCCTTCCCTGAGAGCGCTCTCCTTAATTAAACCTGAAGGTTGGGATAAATCTTTGCATAATCAAGTGCTTTGCAGGAGGCTCTGGGCTGCTCAGGGTGCTTGTCATACACACAGCCTTGCTCCCAGAGAAGAAATTCTTGGGAATAAATTCCCAGCATGTTTCAGGGAGCAGTGAGG
The DNA here is from genome assembly GCA_037834095.1 of Argya squamiceps. Lineage (NCBI taxonomy): Eukaryota > Metazoa > Chordata > Aves > Passeriformes > Leiothrichidae > Argya > Argya squamiceps. Next base: position 2,306,929 of record JBBMKD010000054.1, on the reverse strand, counting down.
CTCTGACAAATGGCACTCCAGACAATCACAGCCTGGGAAACAAAACACACAAGGAGCTGCTCTGGGGTGATGCTGCTAATGGATTTAAAACCAGACAGGCAAAGATGTGCAGGAGCTGCACTGTCACACTGATGGCAGCAGTGTCAGGGAGTAAAAATGGGAACAAGAGCCAGAGCTGGCACGTTGTGAAGCAGTTCCCTTGCTGGGGATTAAATATGATCCCAAAGTTCAGACCTCCCTGTCACTGTGAACACATACAGCCCAAGAAACTGATTTTTCTTTACACATGAGAGCACCATGGAATTATCCTTCTGCCAAACTGTAATTCAAGTACAAATAAAAAAGGTACAAATAAAAAAAATCATTAAAAATTCCTCTGCCAGGCGTCCCCTGATGGAGAATGTTTCTCCTGGCTTCCTGTGTCCTTGTGGGGAAGAAAAGGGGATGGAAGTTTGACTGGCTTACTGTAATTGTAATTATGAAAGAACATTTATTTTGCTGAGATTCTCACTCTGTCCTCTTTGCAGCCTCTTGTATAAGCAACATTATATGAAATTATTTTATTCCGATGAGTCCAGAGCTGCTTTTGAGGTAAGAATTTCCCAAGGCAGCCCCAGCAGCTGCTCTTTGGGCAGAGTGTGCCTTACCTGCCTGGACTCGAGGGCAAACACGTTCAGAGCTGCACTGTGAGGGGCCACTGAGACATAATCACTGTCATTGAACAGCTCCCAGAGGATGTTCATGCTCCCCAGGGAGTGCACAATGTCACTGAGCTCCGTCTCTGGGGACAGAAAACAACAGGGAACCATTTCAGCTGGAGGAGAACTTCAGGATGATCAAATCCAGCCACTCCCCACCCCTAAGCCATGTCCCTGAGTGCCACATCTCCCTGTCTTTTAAATCCCTCCTCATCACCAGCCTGGAGTGTTTTCACACAGAATTATCCATGCACAGCCTGAACAGGAGCTGGTCTTCAAGCTCTGTGCCCTGTCCAGCATCTCCTGCCTGCTTAACCTGGCCTTAAACATCTGGGAATTCCTTTTAATATCTATATAAATATGTATTTTTATAGGTATAAAATACAGTTTTGACTGCCTGGGTTCCTCCTGAGCACTTTTAAAACACCCTCAGCTGAAACAAAAGGGAATTTTCCCAGATGTTTTACTGCAGGGTTTTAGTGTTGATTTATCTCAATGTTTCTGGCCACTTCTTTCACCTGAATCATCTTCTGACACAGCAAGAACAAGGTCATGGGGATGGGAGGAGGATCTCCAAACCAAGCCCCATGGCACAAACTGACAGTTTACTACCCCTGGGCATGTGGAAACTCTTCAGCTGGGTTAATTCCAAGGAAAAAGTTCATTCCCAACCCCAAAACCTGGGAGAAGGAGAGAAGTGGAGACAGGAGGTGCTGCCCAACCTGTGGAGTTCTGCAGCAGGAGCCGACTCCTGTACTTGTGATAATTCTCTCCAGGCTTCAGCAAGTACAAATCTGGGGAGAGTTTGATGGCAGCCACAGCGTTTTTGATGATGTGGTGTATGAAAAACAACAAAATCTGAACTACAAGGAAAATGAGGAAAAGCAACAACCTGAAAGAAATAAAAAGTTTGGGGTTTATTGCAATTCAGTGAAAGGCAACCCAGTTTTATGTTCATGCTGTTAAATAAACCCACACCTCCCTCACCCCCCAAAAAACCATTTATTAACAGAAATTACAGCTCCACTGTAAAAAATTGCTGTTTTTTGAATGTAACTATGAGGAAGAATGAGGGACAGGATGAGCTTTCCCTGGTGTCATTCAGGCAGGTTTGGGGACTCACACACGAAGGAGAAGCCCCAATGTCGTCCTGATTTTTCAGCCTTCTGATTGTTTTCACATTTCTACTGGAGCTTTCTCATAAACAAAGACTGATATTTTGTAAATAACGGATTCCTTTCCATGGGGAGGGACAGACTGATGGACTTCTAAGTTGACCACTGGGGTCAAAGAGGTGTTACTCTCATCCCCCAATCCCTGAACAATTCCAAACCCTATTTAAACCCCAAATCATAATAAACTTCCTTTTTCTCTTTTCACTTCTCATCCTGAGGGGTGAGTGTGGTTATTTCGTGTCCTCCATTGACACCCCAGTACTCACATAACTCTGACACATTTGTTCTCCCTTTTCAGGCTGAGGAAATGCACTTTGGCTATGGTGGAAACCTGCTTCTTCCACAGGGCTGAGCTGCTCATGGCTGGTGCCTTGGCCTCGTTCAGCATCAGCAGGCTCTGCTCCATGTCATCCAGGGACTTGGTGTCCACCTCCTCCTGCGCCTGCTGCGAGTGGAACACGCTGTAATCTGGGACAGGAAACAGAGAAAAAACAGGGGTTGATGCTCTGGCAGAGCTGGGGGGCAAATGGGACAGGAGGTGGAGCTGGGGCCAGTGAATCCTTGGTCCTCCTGGTGTAGAAATCACCTCATCCCATCTCATCCCACTGATCCCATCCCATTCCCATTCCCATTCCCATTCCCATTCCCATTCCCATTCCCATTCCCATCCCCAACTCCATCTCATCCCATCCCATTATCCCATCCCCACCCCAATCCCAATCCAAATCCCATGGATCCCATCCCCATCCCCATCCCAATCCCATCCCCATCCCCATCCCCATCCCAATCCCAGCCCCATCCCCATCCCCATCCCATT
>JBBMKD010000054.1:2279608-2292939 GCA_037834095.1 Argya squamiceps | reverse complement strand
AACTGTGTAGAAAAATTAAGGGAAAATATAATAATAATAATAGTAATAATAATAATATAGAAACTGTGTAGAAAAATTAAGGGGAAATTCAATAATAATAATAATAATAATAATAATAATAATAATAATAAGAAGAAGAAGAAGAAGAAGAAGAAGAAATTGTGTATAAAAATTAGGGGAAAATTCCATAGCTGCCTCCAGCAATCATGTAATTTTCCTGGTATAGTCACTGCAGTGTTCACCCACACAGAATCATGGAATCATTTTCAGCTGGGGAAGGATTTCAAGATCGAGTCCAACTGTTCCTCTTGTGAACTCAGACAAGCAACTGGATACATAAATGTATTTAATTTTTGTAATTAAATACAAAATAATTGTAATTTTTGTAGTTCTCTGACAGGTTATTAGGGGTTTAGCACCGGACTCTGTAGTAACAGGAAGTGTTTTGAAGAGGACCTGGAGTGCAGAATGGTTCTGGGGAGGGTTCAGAGCTCAAAACCTGCTGATTATAAACCCAGACACTTCAGGAGGGAAAGGCATTTCTCATGGTGATGGGTGACACCTGCACAACACCCTAAACCCAGGAGAAAACTCAAGGACTGGGTGGGACAGCTCAGATTCCCAGCACAGAAACAACACTGGCCCCGAATATTCTGCCAGGGGGAAGCAGACCAGGTGGGAAGGGAATAAAACCCCCAAAGCCCCCGGGATGGGGTGGCTGAAGGGCTCAGGGCCAGGAATACTCACTGAGGAGACTCCATAGAGGAAGAAGAGGAGGAATATGACGAAGGCACTGCTCTGGGGGAAGAGGGACGAGGCCGTGGCAATCACGGCCATCAGGATGGACATGACAAACATCAGGCTCACGTAGAGCAGCACCCAGGACAGCCTAGGGAGAAAAAGGGGGTAAAAAACCAGAAATATGAATGAAGTCCCAGCCATGCCAACAGCAAAACCCACCATTCTTTAATGTTCCAGCTGCACCAAAGGCCAAGCATGCAACAAAACCTAAATAAAAGAGATATTGTGGACATGCCTGGGGTTTTCTCAGGACACAACAAGACCCAAGGCAGCTGAAGATGCACAATCAGGTGATTCACCAATAGTTTTTGCATAATTAATTCCCTGGTACAGGCAAAAGAGGGTAACAGAGTCGTAGGTTTCAATAATTCAAGGAATTCTGTTTAAAATTTAATACAGGGTGCTGGGCAGGGTAATAAAGTCCTGCTCTGTTGAAAAGCAGAGCTGTGAGTCTGGGAGCAACTCTGACCTCAGCAAACAGAGGTGGTTTGTGTCCAGGTAGCACAAAATGACACATTTCCTCTGAAACAGCTGAAAAAAAAAATCATTCCACCCCATTCCAACCACCCCAGGTGGCTGTTTCAGCTGCAGATGTAAAAACCCTGCCAGAAGGGGCAAAGCAAAACCTGTTTTCATCCCCTCAGCTATCAATGGTTTCAAATTAACACATCATTTGGGAGAAAAATATAATGTTCTATTGCCCTGGCCAATTTTCATCGGGGTGAGGAAACAATTGAAAACCTGTTGCTGAGACTGCTCTGGCACGTTAAAATTATAGAGTTGGATTCATTTAATTATGTGCCAGGCTGCAGGTTACCTGCTGAGCTTCTAGGAAAGGAGGTAGTGAGCCAAAAATATTTAAAAACCTCCATAAAAAACCTGACACATGATGAGGTTTAATCCCTCTAAGTCTGGCAGAGTTTTACATGAATAAATGCAGCAGGATTACTTATTCAAATATTCATATTTTCATGGTGCTGCAAGTGTCTCTCTGATTGTACAGGATATCTCAGTTTTTGGTTGTTTTCAGTTAAAAACTGAACAGAATTTAAGAACTCGAGGGTGGGATAGAAGAGGTTAACTAGAAAGAATTTTTAAATATTTCTTCACATATATTTTATTTTTTTTTTCTTCTCTAAGGAACATGTTATACCAAACACTCACATACCAGAAGGCAGTGTCATGGAGCCCCAAAATCTTCAAGAACTCCTTCAGCTTCCTCTCCTTTTCTGCCACGATGTGAATTGCCAAATAATACCCAAAGGGGGAGAATGCAATCACCAGGTAAATTAAAATGATTGCACGAGGGAAATTATCAATTTCCACCACTGCAGCCTCTCCCATAACCATGGCTCTGGTCAGGTCCAGCTGCTGCCAAACAGAATGATTTGTCTTCAGCTGGAAGCAAGAGGAGGAAGAGTTATTTTGACATTTTTCCAGATTTTTCAGCCCCATCCTCACCACTGTCCCCACTGGCCAAAAGGTTCCTGACCCCAAGTCCCAGGCAAAAAGCAGGAAAACACCTGAATGTCTGGAGATAAAATTAGGATATGTGGGATTTGTGTCACTTAAAAAGATGGAATTTGCTGCCACCACGAGCAGGGTGAGGGAAAGGAAATTAGGAAAAATTGCTGAGCAATAGTGACACCAAAAAAAGGTCAATTCTGCAAGCCCTGCTTGGAATGGCATTGTGGGGTGAGCATCTGTGTTCTGAGGATCACTGGGATGCAAATGGAGACCAAAATCCTCATGATCCAACCCTACAGGACTGGGGAAATCCTGGACAAAACACTCCCCTTCTCATCAGATCCCAGCTGGGATTTGACACTGCATCTCCCAGGATTAACAGGCAGATAAAGGAGGCCCTGGATCTGCTCTTCCTTGGGGATTTTATGGGATTTTATGGGATGCTATGGGATTTTCCCAGTGGTACCTGGGCAGAACAATCCTGGACAAAACATGGCCAAACCTGCCCCAAAAATTCTGCCTTTTCATCAGATCCCAGCTGAGATCTGACACAGAATCTCCCAGGATTAACAGACAGATAAAGGAGGCCCTGGATCTGCTCTTCCTTGGGGATTTTATGGGATTTTATGGGATGCTATGGGATTTTCCCTGTGGTACCTGGACAGAACAGTCCTGGACAAAACACAGCCAAACCCACCCCAAAAATTCTGCCATCTGATCAGATCACAGCAGAGATCTGACACAGCATCTCCCAGGATTAACAGACAGATAAAGGAGGCCCTGAATCTGCTCTTCCTTGGGGATTTTATGGGATTTTATGGGATGCTATGGGATTTTCCCAGTGGTACCTGGGCAGAACAATCCTGGACAAAACATGGCCAAACCTGCCCCAAAAATTCTGCCTTTTCATCAGATCCCAGCTGAGATCTGACACAGAATCTCCCAGGATTAACAGACAGATAAAGGAGGCCCTGGATCTGCTCTTCCTTGGGGATTTTATGGGATTTTATGGGATGCTATGGGATTTTCCCTGTGGTACCTGGACAGAACAGTCCTGGACAAAACACAGCCAAACCCACCCCAAAAATTCTGCCATCTGATCAGATCCCAGCTGAGATCTGACACAGCATCTCCCAGGATTAACAGGCAGATTAAGGAGCCAGAGCCTGGGGAGCCCCTGAATCTGCCCTTCCTTGGGGATTTTATGGGATTTTATGAGATTTTCACAGTGGTACCTGGACAAACCAGTCCTGGACAGAACAGTCCTGGACAGAACAGTCCTGGACAAAACACGGCCAAACCCACCCCGAAAATTCTGCCTTCACATCAGATTCCAGCTGGGACCTCACCCAGGATTAACAAACAGATTAAGCAGCCCCTGGATCTGCCTTTCTTTGGGGATTTTCTGGGATTTCCTGGGGATATTCTGGGATGTTTCACCTGGATGATGGCAGCATCAATGCAGGCTTGCAGGGCTGTGAACCCTGAGCTCCAGTAGGTCACAGACTCACAGCTTTTCTGCAGGTTGGAGCACGTGGCTGCAGGGAAAAATCAGGGAATAATCAGCTTTAGGATCCCTTCCAAGCCGGGCCATTCCAGGATTCCACATTAAAATCCCAAAAAACAAAGTTACAACTGCCCCGCTCCCTGATAACAACCCCCACAAAGCAATATACTCAACCAAAAAAAAAGAAACAACCCAAAAAAAAGAAAAATATGGGATGATTTCCCAGTTTTTCCCCTTGCAGATTTACCTCTGGATTCCGTGTAGATGGAGGACATGGCGATGGAGTCGTGGAACCTCAGCTGGTAGGACATGGAGTCCTTGAACACCACCCCCACGAAGGTGGGGGGTTTGAGGAAACTGGCCTCCTCCAGCTCCTCCTCACTCAAATACTCCTCAGTGATCAAGCCTAGCAGTGTTAATTAAAAAAAGGATTCATTTTTTAATTTATATCCCCCCTGCCAGGACAGCCTGGAATAAAAACGTGCAGCACTTTAAAGAAGAGTTATGAAAAATTACAAACAGTTTATTGGGGTCTGGAGACCCTTCCCACCCCAACCATTCCGAGATTCTTTGAGATAAATATTTATTTTTTGTCATATTCTCATGAACAGGCACTGCAGGAGTTCAGCTCAGCAGCAGCACAAATAATCTGAGTTTATCCCAGGATTTTTCCCTTTTTCCCCCCGTTTTTTTGCTGCTCCCCCATTTTCTGTGCCTCAATCTTTGCAGAGTGCCCCGGAGTTTATTCCCAGCATTTCTCAGGATGGTGAAGATGGATAAATCCATCAAAATGTGGTATTGTTGTCACTGATTTCAGCAGTGGACGGGAAGAGAAGGAAGAGGAGATGAGGAAGATGCAGATGTGGGATTGGGCTGTGGATCCAAAGAAATTTTGAAGGATGAAAAATATAAAAGAATCAGAGATCAAAAAAAATAAATAGAGTAGGTTTGGAGAAGTAAGTTCTTCTTGTGCGTGAGGTGTGCAGGGAAGTGTTGGGGGAAAAAAGGGAAAAAAAAAGAGAAAAAAAGAGGAAAAAAAGAGGAAAAAAAGAGGAAAAAAGAGGAAAAAAGAGGAAAAAAGAGGAAAAAAGAGGAAAAAAGAGGAAAAAAGAGGAAAAAAGAGGAAAAAAAGGAAAAAAAAAGAGGAAAAAAGAGGAAAAAAGAGGAAAAAAAAGAGGAAAAAAAAAGAAGAAAAAAAAAAGAAAAAAAGAGAAAAAATACCAGGAAATCCCCTCAAAATGGGAAAAAAAACAAACAAAAGCGAAAAACCAAAACAAAAGGGGAAAAACCCCAAACAAACTGGAAACAACCCAAATAAATGAGAAAAAAATACAAACAAATGAGAAACAAAGTATACAAATGAGGAAAAAACCAAACAAATGAGAAACAAAGTATACAAATAAGGAAAAAAATCAAACAAATGAGAAACAAAGAATACAAATGAGGAAAAAAACCCAAACAAATGAGAAACAAAGTATACAAATAAGGAAAAAATCAAACAAATGAGAAACAAAGTATACTAATGAGGAAGAAAACCCCCAACAAATGAGAAAGGAACCGCAAAGAAACGAAATAAATAAACAGAGAACCAGGAAAAACAAACAAGGATAAAATCCAAACAAATGCATAAAACCCCCAATAAGTGGGAAAAAAACAAACAAATATGCAAGAAACAAAACAAGAAGAAAAAAAGCAGGAAAAGTGAAAGAGGAGAGAAAAAGCCAAACAGGGGAAAAAACTCCAAACAAACATTAAAAAAATGAAAACAGAGGGGAAAAAAATACAATTGCTTTCAAAAGAAAAGGTGACAAAGTGTTAATGGGAATAGCAATTAAAATAAATTTAAAATGCTGTGTTGATGGTGACACCAGGATAGAAAACAACCAAAATATGCCCTGACTGCCAAACAAAACAACCAAATAAACCCAAATATCCCCAGGATGGCAGAGGAGAGGCAGCAATCAGCCCCAGAGCTGCTTTCTTCTCTTGTGGCTGCCCCAGGAACTGGAATCACTTTGAAATGGCAGCGCCAGAATATTTTATGCCAGAAAAAAACCCAAACCATAAAAAAAAACCAACCCCCAAACCAATAAATAACCCCTAAAACCAACCAAAAAAACCCCAAAACCAGAAAAAAACCTCAAAACTAAAACCAACCAAACCCCCCCCAAAACCAGGAAAAATCCTAAAACCAGCAAAAAATACCCCCAAAACCAACCAAAAACCCCTAAAACCAGAAAAAAAAACCCCAAAACCAACAAAGAAAACCCCAAACCAACAAAAAAAGGCTTAACACCACCAAAAAAAACCCCAAACCAATCAAAACCCCCTGAAACCAATTAAAAAAACCCCAACACAACAACAACAAAAAATCCCTAAAACCAAAAAAAACCCCATCACCTCCACATTCTGTCCTCTGGAAAATAAACAGATTTTTTCTATTACATCACCATTGACCTCCCCTTCAAACACAAGTTAAATCAAGAGATATAAGGGTAAAAATAAAGGATTTAAGGTGTGAATACCGTCCTCAAAGTTATCAAAAGCCACTTTCTTTATGATCTCCTGAGCAATGGCCGTGGGTGGCCCAAAACCAGTAGAAAATCCCCAAAACCAAATAAAACCCCCAAAACCAACAGAAAACCCTTTAACACCAGTAAAAAAACCACCAAAACCAACAAAAAAATCCTAAAACCAGTTTTTAAAAAAACCCAAACCAACAAAAAACCCTCAACAACAACAAAAAAACCACAATATCTTGACATTCCCTCCTCTGGAAAATACAGATTTTTTCCTATTACATCACCATTGACCTCCCCTTCAAACACAAGTTAAATCAAGAGATATAAGGGTAAAAATAAAGGATTTAAGGTGTGAATACCATCCTCAAAGTTATCAAAAGCCACTTTCTTCATGATCTCCTGAGCCGTGGAGGTGGGTGGCCCAAAACAACAAAAAATCCCGAAACCAAGAAAAAATCCTTTACCACCAGTAAAAAAACCACCAAAACCAATAAAAAAATCTTAAAACCAATTAAAAAAAACCCCAAACCAACCAAAAAAACCTCTAAAACCAACAAAAAAACCCTGAACAACAACAAAATACCCCCAATATCTTGACATTCGCTCCTCTGGAAAACACAGATTTTTTCCTATTACATCACCATTGACCTCCCCTTCAAACACAAGTTAAATCACGAGATATAAGGGTAAAAATTAAGGATTTAAGGTGTGAGTACCATCCTCAAAGTTATCAAAAGCCACTTTCTTCATGATCTCCCGGGCCATGGGCGTGGGTGGGGTGTAGCCGATGACAAAATTCACCAGCACTGACGTGTCCAGGGGGCCCAGGTCAGCGTTGGCCATCTCCTCATACCTCCTGTGAGGGTGCATCATGCTCATCAGGATCAGCCAGAACAGGAAAAACAGGGGGAAAAGCACCTCCTGCAGCAAAAAAAAATAGAGTATTGTGAAATTCGGTGGTTTTAAGGGTTAAAAAAACTCATTTTATATGTCTCAGGATTAGCCAGAATAGGGGAAACAGAGGGAAAAGCAGATTCTGCACCAAAAAAAATGGAATATTGCAAAATTCTGTGTTTTTAGGGGTTAAAAAACCTCATTTCATATGTATCAGGATTAGTCAGAATAGGGAAAACAGGAGGGAAAACAGATCCTGCACCAAAAAAAAAATGGAATCTTGCAAAATTTGGTGGTTTTAAGGGTTAAAAAAACTCATACGTATCAGGATCAGCCAGAATAGGGAAAACAGTGGGAAAAGCAGCTTCTGCAGCAAAAAAATATGGAATATTTAAAATTTGGTGTTTTAAAGGGTTAAAAAACTTCATTTTATACTCATGAGGATTAGCCAGAATAGGGAAAACAGAGGGAAAACAGATCCTGCACCAAAAAAAAATGGAATATTGCAAAATTCGGTGTTTTTAAGGGTTCAAAAACCTCATTTTATATGTATCAGGATTAGCCAGAATAGGGAAAACAGTGGGAAAAGCAGATCTTGCACAAAAAAAAGTGGAATATTGCAAAATTCTGTGTTTTTAAGGGTTAAAAAACCTCATTTTATACTCATGAGGATTAGTCAGAATAGGGAAAACAGGAGGGAAAAGCAGCTTCTGCAGCAAAAAAATACGGAATATTTAAATATTCAGTGTTTTAAAGGGTTAAAAAACTCATTTTATACTCATGAGGATTAGCCAGAATAGGGAAAACAGTGGGAAAAGCAGATCTTCAACAAAAAAAATGGAATATTGCAAAATTCGGTGTTTTTAAGGGTTCAAAAACCTCATTTTATATGTATCAGGATCAGCCAGAATAGGGAGAACAGGAGGGAAAACAGATCCTGCAGCAAAAAAATGGAATATTGCAAAATTCGGTGTTTTTAATGGTTCAAAAAACTCATTTTATACTCATGAGGATTAGTCAGAATAGGGAAAACAGTGGGAAAAGCAGTTTCTGCACAAAAAAAAATTGAATATTTAAATATTCGGTGTTTTAAAGGGTTAAAAAACTCATTTTATACTCATGAGGATTAGTCAGAACAGGAAAAACAGTGGGAAAAGCAGTTTCTGCACAAAAAAAAATTGAATATTTTCAAAGTTCACTGTTTCAAACTTCAATGTTTTAAAAACTCATCATATCCTCATCAGGATCATCCACGACAAGAAAAACAGCAGGAAAATCAGTTCCTGCACCAAAATAAATTTAATATTTTAAAGCACAGTCATAGAAAAAACACTCCTGAAGTTTGCAGCTCAGAGGAGGGGCTGAGTGCAGGTTCTGGGCTGAAAAATTCCCTGAATTTTCTCGGTGTTGCAGCGATTTTGATGCCAAATCCTTCTGAAAAAAGCGAATTCACCCCAAAATTCAGAGCAGACCACAAAGCCTCGTGAACTTTAGAATAAACTCGAGTTTTGCCTGTGATTTGGGATGTTTTTTAAAGCCAGAACGTGCTGGAAGCAGGAGCCCCCCTTACCTGGACACTGCTTTTCTTAGTCCTGCACTTGATGAGACAATTCTTGAAGAGCAGAGCTCGGGTTTGCCTCCACACTCCTGCTTCTCTTGGGGCACCTGGGGCCATCTTTCAGGACTAGTTTAAGAAGAAAAATATATATAAACTTTAATTAAATGACAAAACAATTTCCAAAGCTGAGGCCAGGCAGTTGCAGCATTCAGTGCCTCTTATTTTTGTATCTTCACAGCAAGTTTTCACTCTCAGTTTTTCATTTTTTAGTGCCTTAATACACACGTTATGTGCCTGTCACCTGGAGAAATTGGGAATGAGAGAAAGTGGCAAGTGGGAATGAGGGAAATTGGGAATGAGGGAAATTGGGAATGAGAGAAATTGGGAATGAGGGAAATTGGGTTTGAGGGAAATTGGGAATGAGAGAAATTAGGAATGAGAGAAATTGGGAATTGGGAATGAGGGAAATTGGGAATGAGAGAAATTGGGTTTGAGGGAAATTGGGAATGAGGGAAAGTGGGAATGAGGGAAATTGGGAATTGGGAATGAGAGACATTGGGAATGAGAGAAACTGGGAATCCAGCTGGGAATTTGGGCTGAAGATGTCTCAGGATGCCTTGGAGCATCCCAAGGCAGGACCAGCCCTAGGCCAGCTCACTCAGCTCTGACTTAAGCCAGGCTTATTTCCATTTTGCTCCACGTGGATCCCAAATATCCCTGTGGGAGCAGCATTCCAGGCTGGCTGGCAGCAGCTGAGGGCAGGCAGCCAGAGCAGGGAGAGCAGAGCCAGCTGCCCCAGGGCGAGCTGTGCAATTGGGCATGGATAACCCCCTTCCCTGCTGGAGCACAGCCAGCACCAGGGAGTTATCCTGCAGCCCACTTTAACCTTTCCATGCATCCTGCAGCCCACTTTAACCCTTCCATTTATCCTGCAGCCCAATGCAACCTTTCCATTTATCCTCATCCCATTTTAACCTTTCCCTTTATCCTGCATCCACTTTAACCCTTCCCTTTATCCTGCATCCCACCTCAACATTTCCATGTATCCTGCATTCCACTTTAACCTTTCCATTTATCCTCATCCCACTTTAACCTTTCCCTTTATCCTGCATCCCACTTCAACCTTTCCATTTTAACCTTTCCCTTTGTCCTGCATCCCACTTTGACCCTTCCCTTTATTCTGCATCCCATTTTAACCCTTCCATTTATCCTGCATCCACTTTAACCCTTCCATTTATCCTGCATCCCACCTCAACATTTCCCTTTATCCTGCATCCCACCTCAACATTCCCATTTATCCTGCATCCCACTTCAGCCTTTCCATTTGTCCTGCATCCCACTTTAACCTTTCCATGTATCCTGCATCATCTCGCCCTTCACACGAGACTGAAAATGGAATAAAATTTTTTAAAACACCTCTCTAAGTCAAAAAATGAAGTTTTTCCAACAGTACCTGGGGAGGGAGGGAGGATTGTGGGGCTGGAAGGGTTTTCTTTCTTCTCTCCTGGGCTGTGCCACCCTTTTGGCTGTCTGAGCTTGGGAATCAGGGGCCAACCTCCATCTCCCTCTGGTTCCTCAGCTGGGAATGCTGGAACATTTCACCTGGGGAGGTAAAACAGGACCATGAGTGGGGACAGGTGCCACAAACCCCCCCTGCAGCGATATCACCCTGATTTTTCAGCCTTCTGACGTTTTACATTTCTACTGGAGCTTTCTCACACATTGTAAAATCAACAAAGAGGGATGTTTGGTAAATAACACATTCCTTTCCAGCGGGAAGGACAAATTAAAGGACCTCTAGTTTGACCAGTGGGGTGGGAGAGGTGTTAACCTCATGCCCCAATTGCTGATCAAACTCCAAAAGCTATGTAAGTCAGAATCCCAGAATAAACTTCCTTCTTTTTCGCCCTGACTCTGACTCGGTGAGTGTCCTCCTCTTTGTGTCCATCTGGCGACACAGCAACACCCACAGCAGTGAAAAACTGAGTGAAAAAATAAATTAAAAAACAATTCAGCCAAAACACAGTGGGGAATGTAGGAGTTTATCCACATTGCAGCTCCCAGCACTCATTGCAGGAGCAGGCTGATGTTCCTGGTGCCTGTGCCCAGCTCTGGGTGCTCAGTTATCTGTCACACACCACACGGCTCAAACTTCCTTCCCTGCCTGCATCTGAATGGGGAAATGTTGTTTTTTTTGGAGCACAGGCATCACCTCAGTGAGGGGACACAGGAAGTTCCTCAGATGTCAACACCACTATAAATACACAAATACTTCATACATGGAGCCTGGCTGAGCAGGGGAGGGATGAGAGGAGGGAAAAGGGGATAAAAGGAAGCAAATCCCTCTCCCAGGCTGGCTCTGGGGTCCCCCACGGAGCAGTGACCCCTGGAAGCATGAGGGATGTGGGATACAACTGCACATCACACATCACTGCCAGAGAAGCTCTGGGGAGGAATCCCACCTCCAGCCTGGAGTGCTGCCCTCACACTGAGACTACTTCAAAAACGAGAGTAAAATTAAAAAAAAAAAAAAATTCTGCTTAAAAAAATTAAAAAAAAAAAATCCAACCACAAAATGCTTCAACACCAAGCTGTGATAGCAACCAAGCCCTGCAGGAAAAATGAGTACAACTCCTCTGGATATTTTCAGGCAAGAAACACTCCCCAGTGACAGCAGAGTGTTTGAAAAATAATCAAAAGCAGCAGTTCTTGCTTACAGGTCATGAAAATGACTGTGCTGCTCCCCTCAGCTCACAGCATGCCCTGGAAGTGCCACTGTCTGCACATTCCAAGAGCATTCCCAGGAACAGAAACTCCACCAAGGTCCCTCCTCAACACCACACAAGGGTCTAACCCAGTAACCCCTTCCCTCAGCCACAATAATTTAATTAATCCCCCCAAACTGGCCAAGATGATTTGACGAGATTCAATCACCACTGCCAGCTCCTCTAATTATTTTCTATCCACTTCTAAAACCCAAAATACTCCCACATCTCTGCTGGAACTCTGCCATGCTTTCATTTACATCACCCAGGTTGGAGGAAGGGTCACTGGAAGAATGTTAATTAATTTTTCATATTACACCTGCCACCTCCACGTAAGCTGCAGAACGATGAAGGACACTGAAGGAGCATCACTTGAAGGGTGAAAAATTGTATTTGGGGGAGGAAAAACCAACCCAAATCCTCTCTGAAACCCCAGATGAAGGAAACAAACACAGAGGCTGAGCAGAGAAAGCTGCCAGGGCATTTTAATTGATGAACAAAATGAAGATATTCTCAACCTGTGAGAATCCTCCTCGATTTAGGCACTGTCTTGTGATTTGTGCTGATATGGGAAGTGGGTGACACCAAACCCCTCGTGGGCATCTCAATCAAAGCCATCTGAAGGGAATGGCTGGGTTTGGGCTTTAAATCCACATCAGAGATGTCACTGCTTCTTAAATAATGCTCAGATGATCCTCGGGAAGCCTCCCCTGCCTTCCCCAGGCATCAACCTGGCAACGGGCTTTAAAGGTCACATGGTGATTTAGTGCTGCACATCACGTTTGCCTTGTCTTTCAAGCGAAAAAAAACCCCAAACCAAAAACCCCGCAAAATCCTAAAGAAAACCCAACAAGAGGGGCGTCAGCCGCAGCTAAATGAGCTGTGCCTCGAGGCAAAAACAACTCATCAGTGAACAACCCCGAGGAACGGCAGGAAAATCAGATTATCGATCTGGTTGCTACCAGACAACAGCCGAGGAGGTGCTTAAGCAAAACTCTGATGTGCTCTTTACAGCGCTTCAATTATTCAAATTGCGACTGTGACAACACGTAACAACCTAAGTGCTTTATGTAGGGATTTCAGAAAACCGGCTGAATTTCCTCCCTTCTCTGAATTTTCTCCCTTCTCTGAATTTTCTCCCTTTTCTCAGCCCCAAGGAGATCCTGCCCGGGGCTGCAAATCCCTTCCCTCCAAACTCAACCCTGTTTCCCTGCGGGGACAAGGAATGACACGGAGCGGAGCCGGGTCGGGCTGTCCCCGCACGGCTCACGCAGCATCCTCAGCATCCTCCTGCATCTCTGAACATCTCCCTGCATCCTCTGAGCATCTCCAGCATCCCCGAGCATCCTCTGAGCATCTCTCCTGCATCCCTGAGCATCCCTTGAGCATCTCCAGCATCTCTCCTGCATCCCTGAGTATCCCCGAGCATCCCCTGCATCCCTGAGCATCCTCTGAGTATCCCTCAACATCCCCGAGCATCCTCCTGCACTCCTGAGCATCCCTCCTGCATCCCTGAGCATTCCCGAGCATCTCCTGCATCCCGGAGCATCCCCGAGCATCTCCTGCACTCCTGAGCATCCCTCTTGCATCCCTGAGCATCTCCGTGCATCCTCCTGCATCCCTGAGCGTTGCCGAGCATCTCCAACATCCCTGAACATCCTCTGAGTATCCCTGAGCATCCCCGAGCATCTCCTGCATCCCTGACCATCCCCAGCACCTCCCGCATCCCCGCCGCGTCCCAGCCGCAGGGAGCCCGGCGTGTCTCAGAGGGAGGACACTCCTGCTTCCCACACCTCCCTTTTCCCCCCGCTCTAAAT
>JBBMKD010000054.1:2267115-2278535 GCA_037834095.1 Argya squamiceps | reverse complement strand
TCCCGGGACCCCCTTTCCTTCCCGGGGACATCCCCGATCCCGGGACCCCCTTTCCTTCCCCGGTTCATCCCGGGACCCCCTTTCCTTCCCGGGGACATCCCGGGACCCCCTTTCCTTCCCCGGGACCCCCTGATCCCGGGACCCCCTTTCCTTCCCGGGGACATCCCCGATCCCGGGACCCCCTTTCCTTCCCCGGGACATCCCGGGACCCCCTTTCCTTCCCCAGGACCCCCTTCCCGAGGGCTCCACGCTCCGGGTGAGCCCTTCCCTGGCAGGGACAATCCTCCCCAGGGCTCTGTCCTCCAAGTGACCCCCCCTTCCCAAGGACTCGCTCCTCCCGGGGATCCCATTCTGCTGGTGAACCCCTTGTCCGGGGATCTCCTCCCAGGAACTCCACCCTACAAGTGACCTCATCCCTCCTGAGGAGCCCTTTCCCAGGAACCCCATCTTAGAGGTTATATATTAGATTATAGGTGACTGTCCCTCCTGAGGTTGGGGGATAATTCTCTGGGTGATCCATGATCCCCACTCCTGAGGACCCCAATCTCTGGGTGATCCCCCTTGCCAGGGACCCCATCCTTCAGGTTCTCCCCTTCAAGGCACCCACTTTTGCAACGATTCTGCCCTCTGGATGACCGCACCCCTCCCGAGGACCCCAATCTCTGGGTGATCCCCCTTCCCAGGGACCTCCATCCTCCATCCCCCTGTCAAGGGAACAGCCAGCAGCTCCTGCTCCAGAGGGATTCACTGCCTGGATCCCTGCAGGGGATGGGAATTCCTGGTCTGGGTTGGTTTGAGCACGAGCATCACGCACAGCAGTGACCAAGCTCTGTCACCACAGCATGGACTCCACGTTGTTGTTTTCTTGGAAAAAGGAGAGCAGGACACTGTGTCCTCATCTGGAAAGAAGGATCTCACAGCACAGTTTTAAGTGAAAAACACTGTTGGCACGAGGAGGTCTCAGCCATGCAGAAGCTTTTGCATCCACTCCTTCACCCACAGCAATGGCTGGGAAAATCCAGGATTGAAGCCCCAGCCTGGTCCCATTAGGCACAAGCCCCACAGCAGCACAAATCTCATGGAAACTTTTATTTTTTCCTTACTTTCCACCTTAACCAAGAGTATTAGCTCAAAGGACTCTAATTAAATAATTGCCTAAAGAATACTGAGTAAATACAGTGACATAACTGCAACTTCAATTTAAAAACACCCCTAAAACTTTTCATCTTCATCCACCAAACATTAAACACAATAAAAGCCCGTCTGGGGCTGGATTCTTCTGGTCACTTTGTTGTGGTCTCTGTTTATACTTCAAAAGTTGTAACTGCTCATATTCATGTTCTACTTCTTCCTGGCCTAGTGGAAGTTAGAACAAGACTGAGGTCCCCTCCTGATGCTGGGTTGGGTTTTGCCTTTTTTTTTCTTTTCTGTGTTCTCTGTATTCTTCACATGCATTTGTAACTCTGTCACCTATTGTGTTAATGGATTGTTTTCCCAGCACTTTTCCATGGCCTCTCCCTAGGCAGAAAGACAAAACAAATTCCAGAGCTCCAAGCCCCAGAGGGTGCAAGCCCCCAGTGCTATCTCGGTTCTTCTGGGGACCAAGGATGAGAACAACTCTTGGAGATCATTTTCATGGACAAAGTACAGGGGGGAACTCCAGAGAAGGGGCCTGATGTGGGGGGGAATTGAATCACCACTTGGCCTCCTAATTGGTGCTTTTCATCAATTATGCTGATTTCCTAAAACCCATAAATGTGTGCTCATCCCTGTGGGGGTGGGTTTTTGTGGACATCTTTCTGTACCTGCTTCTGAAGGCTTTTATTAAAGATCAGCTCTTACATTGCCTCCTCACTAAAATCAGCTCGAGTTTCATGTCCAGGTTGGAAAAAGGCAACATCCAACCCAAACCACTCTATGAAGCTGTGATTTGATGCTCTCCTCACAAGGTTTGTAACTCCTTGGAGTTCAGGGTATTTTAGCCCAACAACTCCTCCTTTAGAGGTTCACAGCTACAATCCCCAAGGACAATTCACAGCAAGAAAATGGAAGGGGTCTGCACAAAGCACAGGAGGTGGGTGCTCCAAAACTCCTGGCTGTGTCATTTGGGAGGAAAACATCCCCTAAAACGTTCCTGGCAGGTGGGGGAGACACCCCTGGCACTGGGTGCTGCTGCAGCCAGGGAAACACCAAACAGAGTCAGTACCTGAGAGCCAAACCCAGTCTGCAGCACAGGGAGAGAACCTCCAGAGAGCCATAAAACCTAAAACACTGCTTTTCATCTTCAAAGCACCTTCAAACCAGCACCTAATTAATTTGTACAGCAGCCCTGTGTGCTCAGGAGCCTCAAACAGCATCTCTGTTTGTGCATATAAAGAGCCAAAGGTGATGGGATTTGTTCCAGACCAAAAGGAGTCTGTGCTGAGGTGGAGGTGGGTGCTGTGTTTGCACCACAAACCTGCCCAGGTTACACTTCCAAGCAGAAGGGTTGAAAGGCAAAGAGGAGAATTTAATGTCTTTAGGTGGAACAGGGATCCAAACAACTCTACCAATGGCACCAAATGATGGTAACTTCCAGTGGCTCCAGGTGCAAGAAGGCTGAGGGAGTTGGGGTTGTTCACGGTGGGCAGAGGGAAATTTTTCCAGTTCTCATCACTTTGGACTCTGTGCATCCCACCAGGAGTTGCAGGGTCACAGCAGCACATGTGGAATGGCATTTCCTCTCTGCAGGCTGGGCCATCTCTTCCCCTTTCTGTTTAAAGGGTCTCCTTCCAGGGGTATTCCAGTGAAATGGAAAGTTGTGCCCAGGTGCTCACCTCAGGGACTCAGCAAACAGGATATGATGGGAGCACAGGGCACTGCAGAGGGAATGCATTAATTCATCCAGAAAGGAAACGTGACTGGCTGGATTTCCTTTCTTTCCTCTCTTTCTTTCCGTGACTCAGCCTTTTGACAGCAAAGAGAAAAAAAAGAAAAAAAAAAGGCATTAAAATCACAAAGGACCATTCCCAAAATATTTGGTGCATCCCTGCTCGTGCTGTGGAAAACCTTCTGTGCTGGATGTGGAGCAGAGCAGGAGGGAGGTGCCTCTCTGCTTCTGGAAGGTAAATATGGGAGGTTCTGTGCTGTGCAGAGAGGGCAGAACAGGTTCAGTGTGGAGACAGCAAATAAATGGCCAGAGATGGAACATCATCCTGGGTGGATGTGGCCCTTCCATCCCCTCTGTGTGGGGATGCTCTGACTGCTCTTCCCAGCCTGCAGAGCCCTTTCAGGAAGCCCAGGAATGCTGGAATGATTTTGTGCAGTGATGCAGAAGCTGCAGGTAAACAGCTGCTCTTCCACAGCTTCTTTTTTTATCAAAGCCTTTTGCAGAGCCCTTTGGGAGCCAGAGGCCCATCACAGAAATTGCTCAGATTCAAACACAGAGAAACCCAAATTGTTTTACATTTTCCTTTGGATTTATTAACCAACTCGAGCCTTGTTCCTGCCCATATCTTGTGGCTGTTTAAATCTCATTTTCTTGTGCACACAGCTGGCTCAGGCACTGGCTGAGGAGATCTTCTCCACATTTACTGGAAGTGATGTGTTTGCATCAATAACCCTGTGGAAAAGCACAAGGATGATGCATTTGCATCCTCTACAGCCCAGATTCCCTGCCAGGGAAGCCCTTCAGCAGGAATCCAGAGCACCTCATTTAGAGGCCTGCCTCTTTCTGGATGCTGGAAGGAGGCTGAAATAAACTGTGCAAAACCCAAATTCCTCCACCATTTCCTGCTCCAAGGCTGCAGCTGCACCAAACTGCAAAGGGTTCTCGGCCACTGTCAAAGCCACCAGCTGCTGGACACCAAAAATATCCTGATATTCAGACCAAGGGCATGATTAACAAAAACAATTTATTCTTGGATAAAAAGAAAAGGGCTCAAAACCCAGCTGAGAATTGCAGCATTTTGCACCTCTGTAAGTGATTATGCAAAATGCAGTTCTTTCGGGGTCAGGTTTGCTCACACCATACAGGACACAGGTTTTACTCTGAGCTTTCTGGAACAACATCCAGCCTGGCTCAGAATAAAATTTCATAAGAGAAATTTCAATCTTGGCCTAAGACTTGGCACAGGGAGTCCCAGCCCAGAATAGATTTTTACGGGAAGTTAAAAACCTTGGGGGAAAAAAAAAAAACAAACACCAAAAAACAACCCAAGCTTTAAACTGAAGCATCAAGAGAGTCTCAACAAGAGCCCTGCCAGCAGCTCAATGCACAATATATACATTGTGTGCAGTGCATACAGAATGCCATAATTACAGCCAGATGGGTACAAACATAGATTCACTCTGGCCATGAGTAATACCTCATGATTGCAGAAAAAAGAACCCAAATGCCTATTTTAAACTAGCAGAGTTTGGGGGGGGGGGGGAATGTGACCTGTCCCTGATGGGGCTGTGACAGAAAATAAGTATTTTTTTTTGTCAGCACCACTGTGGTGTGTGGCACCATCCCCTGGTCCTGCAGCCACTTGCCCACCTCCAGCGGTGTTCCCTTCCCAGTGCTTTTCCTGGGTGGATTATTAAATATGATTTCCTGCTTTCAAAAAGCTCCTGGCTGGCCCTGCACTGCAGCACACTCCAGATATCCATGGCAGTTCAAGGAAGAGGTGTTTCCTGCTGCCATCCCAATGAAAACATCCCTTCAGACAGAGGTGCCACCGGTCCCTGTTTGCCACTGGAGCTGCTCAGCCTCATTCCACCATGTTTTAGAGCATTTTTGCAGTGGATTCCTCCTCTTCTTTTCTCTCCCTGGCTGCTAGTGAGGCTTCTGCTTCCATCCCTAAATATCCATGTTTTTCCTTGCCTTGCACGCTCCATACTGGGAATTTTGAGGCTGGCTGGGACCCCAGCATTGCATCCTCACTCAAAAAATCATTCTGCATTCCTGGGGATCCACAGCAACGAGCAGTTTACAACTGAACCCTTGACTGAGTTGTTGAATGAACCTGCAGCTCATTTTGCTGAAGAAAACAAGGGTGGAACGAAGGATTTGGGGACAAACGGCGAGAAACAAAGTCCAGAGGGCACAGCAGTGCCTTGAGGTGAAACCCTCCCCCAGAATCCCAAATCCCAAATACTGACATCTTTAGGAGTGAGGGGTGCAGGGCAGGGGACTCAAGGAAGGGCTGAAGCCACATCTCCATACAGCCACCAGTGACCCACACAGTGTCACCAGCAGTGTCCCCCAGCAGTGTCACAGCTCCGGTCACCGGGGTCCTGCCCCACCTCTCCTGCCTGGCAAGGAGGGAAATCCCTCCCCAAACAGGGGCAGCCTGGAACACAGACTAGATAGAATTAAAGGAATAAAGCAGATATTTATTAAAAGGCCTTTAATGATACACCTTGGGCAGTACAAGAGCCTGGCTGAGGCTCTGTCCAAGATGGACAGTGGGTCACGAGTTTTCACACTTTTATAAGTTTTGGTCCATTTCCATATTGGGGTAAATTGTCCAATTACAGCTCCAGGTGATGCAGTCCCATCCTCCCAGTTGGCTCGCCTCAATTCACTGTTGTTGGCACTTTTTGGGCCTGAAGCTGCAGTGGTGTCTTAATTCTTGGGCTGGAAAAGGATTGTTTTGTCTGACTGAGCTGTGAGGAGAATTGCTCACACTTTATATGAAGATCAGAGTTATGTACCAATGCAGTGCAGAACCTGGGAAATAGGAAAGCTAAAACTTAAGGCATCAGTGGTTCCTGAGTGAGATTTAAAGATGTCTTGACTCCAGGAGAGCACTGATGGGGTCATTTAAAAACCTTCCTCCTGGAAGAGCATGCTTGACTCATCACTATTCTCCAGCCAGATTTATGGCTCTAAAACCTTATTATTACTAAGCTGAAAGACATTTTTATTTATTGGCTGCTGCCTCTTTTATGAGCTGCAAGTACTTCTTGGATAATTTTATCCTCACAATTCCCTCTTCAGATAAAAGAAGATTTTACCAACATCCCACCCTGTGTGTGCTGGGGCAGCAACAGTTTGTTTCACTTCTGAGAATCCCAAGTCCTCCCGGGTTTTCATCCCTCTGCTCAGGATCCAGGGTGGAAAAACGTGCTGGGAGCTCAGGGCTGCAAGAGGAGAGGCTGGAAGAGGAGGAGGAGGAGGAGACCGAGGAAATTGAGACAAAAGGTGAGATGGGGCTGAACTCGCAGGGTTTGTGTTTGGCTTTGAATTCCTGCAGGCTGCAGTTCCCGGGGAACAAAGGAATGCAGGATATCAGCACTCAGAGCCCGAGGAGCAGATGGTGCCTGCTGCCATCGGGACAGCTCATTGTTTCTCACCTCCTCTCTCCCCCTGCCACATTCTCCTCCCCGGCATCTGCACCCTCTGCTTGCTTTGGTTTGTTCTTCCAGCTCCTTCCCCAGACATCCCTCGGGAGGGTCCCTTTTCCCAGCTGGTCCCTCTGGTGTTGGAGAACTTGCTGCAGTTTATCCATTTTCTGTAGCAGGGAGCCTGCCTTGCCTGCTGCCCCATGATCTTTAGGGTCATTATTCCGACTATTTTTAATTTCCAGCTTGTTCCTGTACCTTAGGAGCATTAGGGAATGGTTGCATTCTCTTGTCCAACTGTTCTGTGGCTACCTGAGCTAAAAAAACAAAGAGAAATTTCCTAAGGTTCTGTCCAGAGGATGGGATCACACTTGAAAATGTAATTTTCTGTTGTCCCTCACAGGACAGACCAAGCCTAACCTTGCTACACTCATCCCAAATTATTCTTCCTTCCCCACAGCTCCCATTCCCATGAAGGGAGGTGATGGCTGGGAGCAGAATCATCTAATAAAACCATAAAGCAGAAGCAAAAAAACTGAACTAGCCACTGCATCCCTCAACACAGGAACTGCTGGAGCCTGTCCCACCTCCTGCTCCATGAAGTTTGATCACCAAGCTCCTCTGTTTGATTTCTCCATTTGCAAAGTGCATTGTTTTTGGAAAAAAACAGGAATTCTGTCTGTCCCTGTATGGGGCTGTCATCCAAAATACACAACAGCTTCAGAGCAAAACATGTGGCCCCTTCCCACCTCATGACACGCCGGGAAAATCCTGATTTAAACCCCAAAACCTGGTTTTGGTATTCAAGGATGCACCGGGTGGTACCACTGGTGTTCTGGACACACTTTTGCTCCATGATTATAACAGCTGAAAACCACACGTGAGCAGCACCTGAATATTCCAAATAAATCCTGGTGAAGGGAGATGAACCAGGGGAAAGCACCAACCCCCAGTGAGAAGCTGGGGTGTGGAAACAACCTCTGCCAAAGGTCCTGCAAGAGTGAAGCAGGAGAATTTGGGGATGCTGGAGCTCACTGCTGTTTGTGGACAGAGCTCTGGGATTCATTTCTG
Organism: Argya squamiceps; assembly: GCA_037834095.1. Classification (NCBI taxonomy): domain Eukaryota; kingdom Metazoa; phylum Chordata; class Aves; order Passeriformes; family Leiothrichidae; genus Argya; species Argya squamiceps. Next base: position 2,271,155 of record JBBMKD010000054.1, on the reverse strand, counting down.
CCCCAGGAGTGAGTGTTCACACAAACACTGACACTGAAGCCTCCAATTGTGTTTTTTTTCCCCCTGGACAAACCCAGCACATGACTCTGCTCCCCTCCCGAGCTCCCTGATCAAAGCCAGCACTGGGAACAACCTCGTGTCTAGAACAAACAACATTTGGGGGCAAACCTTCTGTTTACAGACACAGAGAGGAGATTTTTCAGCACTGAAGCCACAGAAATTGTTTGTCCAATTTCTCCACAGCGAATTCATTCCTTAGCAATGAAAGAGTGAGCTGGGAGGGGGAATAAATAAATAAATCAGAACTCGTAGAAAATTCAAACTACTGCAGGCAGGGAGTACTAGGGAAGAAAATTATGGGCAGACACAGATGTAGAAGTTTGAGCTCTTCAGTAATTCTACTTCCCCTTTCCTTTCCCCTTCCCCTTTCTCTTCTTTTCCCTTTCCCTTCCCCTTTCCTTTCCTTTCCTTTCCTTTTCCCTTTCCCTTCTTTTCCCTTTCCTTTTCCCTTTCCTTTCCTTTTCCCTTTTCCCTTCTTTTCCCTTTCCTTTCCCTTTTCCCTTCCCTTTTTCTTTCCCCTTTCACTTCCCTTTTCCCTTTCCCCTTTCCCCTTTCCCTTTTCCCTTTTCCCTTTTCCCTTTTCCCCTTTCCCTTTTCCCTTTTCCCCTTTCCCTTTTCCCTTTTCCCTTTTCCCTTTTCCCTTTTCCCCTTTCCCTTTTCCCTTTTCCCTTTTCCCTTTTCCCTCTTCCCTTCCCAGGGAAGGACAGGAGGAGGGTAAATCCCACCTGTACAAAGGACATCTGGTCACAAGCTGTGCAAAATTTAGATTTTAATAAGCAAAGGCTCTGTAAAGAGGAATCTGCAAGGTGAAAGGCTGGGCACTGTGCTGGAGCAAACGGGAACAATAAAGGTAATAAAGTGTTTTGGTACCACTCGATTTAGATATAAGGAAGAATTTTTTTTACAGTGAGGATGGAGAGACAGAAAAGCTGTGGCTGCCCCTGAATCCCTGGAAATGTCCAAAGCCAGGCTGGACAGGGCTTGCAGCAACCTGGGATAGTGGAAGGTGGAATGTGGCAGGAGTGGGATGAGGTGAACTTTAAAGCTCCCACCCTCAAACCACTGACAAACAGCTCTGAGTCCAGTCCTGCTCCCATGGTGTCACCTTCTGATGTCCCCTCTCAGCTCTAGGGTGTCTCACAGGGGTGGGGGAGCTGCAGCCCTGGCACATGGGGACACCCCCCCACTTTGGGGTGACCCTGCAGTGCCTCCCCCTGCCCTGCCTGGTCCTGCTGCAGCCTGCCAGGACTCATCCTCCAGCCCAGCCTCCCACAGCCTCCAGCCCTGCACGAACCACTCACGGGATGGACAAGCCTCTGCACGTCCCAGCTCAGCCTAAACCCCTGAAAATCAGCAGAGAATTCCCCAGAGCACTGTGGAAGGCTGCCCTAATCCTGGGGAAAGCTGTGGGACCCCAGATCTCTGCCCAGCTTTGGGGAGAGGGAACAGGAGAAACGTGGAAAAAGGCAGTAAAAAGTGACACTGTGCTGTGGAGGGACACAGGGTTTGCTGTGCTGTCCCTGTGTGTGTGACAGGGACATCCCAGTGCACCTGGTGGCACCTGGCAGCCAGCAAGGGACAGGACCAGTGCTCCAGGAAACAATGGAAAACGAGAATTCCATCCTCTGTGGGAAATAATGCCATGAAATGGTGTGAGGAGAGGCTTAGAGTGGGTATCAGGTGAAGCTTTTTCCCTTAGAGGGTGATTGGGCACAGGAGCAGGGGAGTGGTCACCCCTCAAACCTCCCAGAGCTCAAGAAATATTTGGATGCTCCCAGGGACATGGTAGCATCCTTGGCATGTCCTGTGGAGAGCAAGGAATTGGATTCCATGACCCTGGTGGGTTCTTCCACCTCAGGATATTCCAGGATTCCATGAAAACAGCCGGGTTTGGATATGGCCCAGGGGTTGATTTTCCAACAGTCACCTGAAAACTTCTTGGGAACCCACAGCAGCATCCCTGAGGTGGCACCTGCCTGCAGGTTTGACCATCAGAAGTTGGTCAGAAACATCAAAAGCCAATTAAAAGCTGCAGCCTTGCAGCACCACTCCATGGGACAGGATCACTGGGTCCCACCACAGTCCTGCTCCCAGTGCTGCCCTTTGTAATGTGTGAGTGAAGGGTTTGTCAGCATTTCCAAAATTTTAGGGATTTATTCCTTGGCTGTAAGGGTTTGCTCAAGCTGAGTGCTTGGCAGGAAGGACCACGACCAGCAGCACATTTCCCTCAGACCTGAATCCTTCTGAACAGCAGGAATTGCACACAGAGCCCTAATTGAGGGTTGCAGCTCCTCCAGACTTTGGTCCTTGCAGCTAAAAACGGCAAGGCCAGGTGAGTGCAAGTTCAGTGCCTGGGGCTGGCTGGGAAAAGGAGGCACGGCACCAAAATCAGCTCTAATGCACATTTCCCAGCCCAAGGAATGAGTGGCAGCCCTGCTTTCACTCCCATCTACTCCCTCCATGCAACATTTTCACTGGGTTTTATACCTTTGTCATCGATATTTTGCTGGGATGTAAAATATCTTCAGCACTCATTTAACTGCAAATGGTTCTGAAGTGCCTATTTGTTAGTGCTCAGTTATTTTTATTACATTTTATTTATTTTATACTCGTGTTTCTATAAGGAAACATATAAATAATGGTAAACACTGCTTTGGGAAGGTCTAATTTTACTTTTCCTTAGGGTTTTTTTCCCAAAGGGGGGGTTTCCTGTGTGGCAAAGGGGGTACCCATCTACCACTCCCCTGAGTCTCCCATGTGGGCAGTGTCCCTGTCTCAGGGAAATGTCACCAGATCAGGGAAATGTCACCAGATCATGTCTGTTGGGTCCTCCCATGGAAAATCTCCAGGACCACCTCAGAACACCCCGTTTGACTCGGGATGAACTCGCTGCATCTGATCTGCCTGCAAGGGGGAAAATTAAAAAAAACGTTGATTCAGAGCTTGCTGATGGCAGGGATGCAGGGATGGATGCAGGAAGGGATGCAGGAGTGGATGCAGGGATGGACGCAGGGATGGATGCAGGAAGGGATGCAGGAGTGGATGCAGGGATGGACGCAGGGATGGATGCAGGGATGGATGCAGGAGTGGATGCAGGGATGGATGCAGGGATGGATGCAGGGATGGATGCAGGAAGGGATGCAGGGATGGATGCAAGGATGGATGCAGGGTTGGATGCAGGGATGGATGCAGGGTTGGATGCAGGGATGGATGCAGGAGTGGATGCAGGGATGGATGCAGGAGTGGATGCAGGGATGGATGCAGGAAGGGATGCAGGGATGGATGCAGGAGTGGATGCAGGGATGGATGCAGGGATGCAGGCAGGGATGGATGCAGGGATGGATGCAGGCAGGGATGGATGCAGGGATGGATGCAGGAGTGGATGCAGAGATGGATGCAGGGATGGACGCAAGGATGGATGCAGGGATGGATGCAGGCAGGGGCACAGGGAAGCGATTGTTTGAAGCGATTTGAAACTGACGCGATTTAAAGCAATCTGAAGTGATCTGAAGCAGTTTGAAGCGACTTGAAGAGATTTTAGGCAATATGAAGCAATCTGAAATGGTCTGAAAATGTTCGAAGTGTTTTGAAGAGATTTGAAGTGGTTTGGGGCGATTTGAAGCATTCTGAAGTGACTTTAAGCTGTTTGAAGCGATTTGAAGCGGTTTGTAGCGATTTGAAGCCATGTGAAGCATTCTGAAGCAACTTTAAACTGTTTGAGGCGATTTGAGGCGATTTGAAATGTTTTGAAGCGGTTTAAAGCGGTTTGAAGCGTCTTGAAAGGAGCGAACCCCGCCGCGCTCGCCGCGCCGCCTGCCGGCGCCTGGGCCGGGATGTGTGTGTGTATGTGTGTGTGTGTGTGTGTGTGTGTGTGTGTGTGCAGGCCGCGGGACTACATCTCCCATGCGGCGCTGCGGCGGCGCCACGCGCGCGCAGTGCGGCCCCCCGCCACCCCCCCGCCCCGTGCGCGCCGGAGGCCG
>JBBMKD010000054.1:2249698-2267015 GCA_037834095.1 Argya squamiceps | reverse complement strand
GTACACCCGCGCGTGAACGGGACTCGGGTGCACGTGCATGTACGGGAGCGGGTGCACGCGCGTTTGCACGCTCGGGGGTCGCCGCTCCCGGTGCAATTCCCGGTGCAGCTCCCGGTGCAGCTCCCGGTGCAATTCCCGGTGCAGCTGCCGCCGCATTTCCTGCTCGCGGGCGCTGCAGCCGCCGGGAGCCTCTCCCGGGCCGAGCGAGCCCCCTCGGCAGCCTTTGGCACGGCCGACAGGGAAGGAGAGGCGGGTGTTGGAGGAGCAGCTGCAGCCGGGGCTCGGCGCGGGGTTAAAGCAAAACTTTTTAAAACAAGTCCGCGAGGGAGATGAAAGGTGAAACTGGAGTGGAGTTACCAGGAATTAAATATATACCTATGTTTCCATGGGAAAGTATTGTTCTCGTGCCAGCGCTGAGATCATTTTCCACCCGTTTCTCTCTCTCCCCCTCTCCCCTCCCCTCTAATATTTGGTAACTTTTTGGTCCGAGGCAGCGGCGGTGGGGTTTGTCACACCAGCGCGCTCCGAGCGTGCAAAAAGGCAGGAATGGAGCGTTTGGGAAGGGCAGGAAGGCAGGAATTGGGTACTTGGGAGCTGCAGACAGGCAGGAATAGAACATTTTGGAACCGCTGGAACCGGGAGCATTTAGGAGCTGCAGAAGGGCAAAAGTTGAGAATTTAGGAGTTGCAAAAGGACAGGAATTGGGTATTTTTGGAGCTGCAGGAATGGAGCGTTTTGGAGCTGCAGAAGTTGAGAATTTCGAGTTGCGAAAGGGCAGGAATTGGGCATTTTTGGAGCTGTAGAAGTGGAGAATTTCGGAGTTGCAAAAGAGCAGGAATTATGCATTTTGGAGCTGCAGGAATTGAGCATTTTGGAGCTGCAGAAAGTCAGGGATAGAGCGTTTAAGAGCTGCAGGACTGGAGCTGCAGAAGGGCAGAAGTTGAAAATTCATTTGCAAAAAGGGCAGAAATCGAGCATTTAGGAGCTGCAGAGAGGCAGGAATTGGGCATTGTGCAGCTGCAGGAATTGAGCATTTTGGAGTTGCACAAGTTGAGAACTCAGGAGCTGCAAAAGGGCAAAAATCTGAGCGTTGAGGAGCTGCGAAAGGGCAGGAGTTGAGCCCCGAGGAACAGCGGGAGGGAGTTTGGGAAGGGGACAGCAGTGATTTATTTCTGCCAGCGTGGTGGTGGTGGCAAAGAACACTCTCCCTCTTTGCTTTTTGACTCTCTGCTTATTCCGGAGTGGCTCTGCCTTGTGCCCTTGCAAGGGCGGGGAGGGGAGAGGGGGCAGGGTGGGAGGAGGTGGAGAATTTAATATTGCAAAAATGCTGCGGGAATGCAACAGCCCCTGCAAAAGAGCAGGCGGGGAGAGCTTTTAAGGAGGAGTTGCTGCGGCCATTCATTGTGAGAATAGATGCCCCCATATGTCAGCGAGCGGCCGCACAGATGCAGCGGCTTTTTGGGGCTTTTTGAAGTGCACGGGTGGGATGTTGCAGCTTGGCTCTGCCTGCATCCTGCAGCCCTCGCACATATTTGGGATTGGGGGGGTGACAGGCAGCGCGTGGCCCGGCAGGAGCAGGTCCCAACCCGGGTTTGGAGCTGCCTGGAGTTGTGTTTATTTGTTTGTGTATTCCAACTAAGCCGTGTCTGCGGAGCCTTCCACAATAATCCTTGCAGAGGGAGGTTCGTCGGGAAGGAGGTTGCCTGCACGGCTCTTCTTGCCACACAGTTTTGTTTTGTTTTTTTTTTTTCCCTTTGTAAAAGAAAAAATGTAAAGTTGTTGTATAATTTATTCCTAATTTGGGTTTGCTGCAGTCATCCTTTCCAGCCGAGCGGGGAATTGTAAAAGTTTCCGACGGGAAGAGCCAAGGGAGTCTGATAATGCAGGGTTGAACCCGGTGATACCCAGAGCACTCTGCCAGGGGCAGGAGGGTCCCTGGGACACCCTTGGGGGTCCCCAAAAACCCTGGGGGTAGCAAAAATGAGCATGCAGAGGCAGTGACAGGCAGGTGGCCCTGCAGGGGTGTCCCCCACAGTCCCCAGCACGGCCCTTCTCCGTCCTCCCCAGTACCAGGGAAAAGGGAAGATGGATGGAAGTAGCCAACCCACAAAACATGATCTCAATGAATGGCATCATTCTTGACTCCCTTTCCTCCTCTCTCTCTCTGCAGCCCCAGTGCCTGCATTCCTGGCACAGATAACTTGTCCAAGTTCAGCTGTTGAGCTGTTGCTGGGGAAGGGGTTTCAGCTCCAGAGGTGTTGTTCATTTGGGATAATCTGCATTTTGGGATCAGCTTTCATGTGTTGCACAGGAGGTTCCTCAGCAGCTCTGGAAAATACAGCCCAGAGCCCCAGCCAGCTGCTGAGCCCTCTGCCTGCTTTGAATCCTTTCCAGAGTTGTTCTGAGAATTTGCCAGAGATTAATTTTTTTTTTTTTTTTTTGATGCAGCGTGTCAGGGGAACTTGTGAGCAGCAGAGTTGTTCTTATTCCCTGCAAGGAATCCCACCTGCTTCAGGGGGACCCTACCTGTGCTGTGCAAAAAATGGGAGGGGATCTGCTTCCTGCACAATCTGTAAAGGTTTAAACTCTCCCTGGAATTCAGAAATAACACTTTTCTTCTGGCCCTTTCTGTAGCAGGAAGGAGCAGATGCCTCCAGCACTGGTGTCGTGGTTACCTGTCCCCTGATAATACAAAATACACCCCTGCATTTCACCCTGTGCTTGTTCCCACCTTCATTCCCTCTTTTCAGCTGCAGGCTGGTGGTTTCTTGTTGGATGTAGCAACCCATAGCAAATCAGCTTTTCCTGCAGCACAGCAGGTTCCTGCAGCCTGTTCCTCACCTTGAGATGAGGCTGCTCTGGCCAGCAGGGCCTTGATGCTGGTGGGAGCTCAGGAGTTGAATCCTTGCCCAAATGCAGTCCATTTGGCTGTCATGACTAATAGGATATTATTTTGGAATGGGTTGGGGGAAAAAAAACAGAAGTCCAAATTAATTTCAAGCCAAGCACAGTCTGAGGCTGTAAATCCAGACTCTGGTGACAGCAGATAGAGCCAAGAGTCTCCCAAATTCCTTGCAACGGGGGAATTATTCCCTGGCAAAGCCCACATGGGAGAAAACACCTGCAAATATGCAAATTTCTCCATTGAAATAAGAAAAGGGAGGGAGGAGCAGCATCCATGAGAGCACTGATTCATAAATATATTGAAATGACATTCAATAAGTGTTGGTGCCTGTTGATCTCACACCTAAACCTCAGAGTCTGTTGTTTCAGGCACAGTTTTCAGTGCTCCAGCTGCAAAGGGAAGCTGAGATTATGAGCAGCACATCCCACGTGATGCTGGCTGAGCATGCACCCTATGGACTTTGACCAAAGGCCCTGCACCTACTCCAAATACCACAATTTTATGTGAAACACTCTTGTTTTTCCCCAGCCACAAGTCTCAGTGGAGCAGCTGTAAAGCTGCAGTGTTAGTTGTTGTTGGGTTTTTTGGGTTTTGTTTGCAGCCCTGGGTAGGTGGCAGGTTGTTGCTGGTGTAAGATTAACCTGCAAGCAGCTCCTGTGGGTTGTGCAATGTGCATTTTGCCTCATCAGCACCACCTCAGCCTCTCCCCACTCACACACTCCCATGACACAGGCACTTGGCAAAGGGCACAGCCAGCAAAGCCCTGCCACGCTCAGCCAGGTGCAAGCCTAGCAAAGCCTGGACTAGCAGCAAATTTCAGCTCCAGTTGTTGATTTATTTCTAATTAATTAATTTTTATTTTACGGGTGACCTGTTGAATTAATTTTGGTGCAGAGCTGGAGGTGCCTGCTTTGGGTTGAGAGAGACCAAACGTTTCCAAAGAGGTTTAAAAACCTCCTGCAGTGCCAGGCTGGAGGAATCACCCAGCCTGGGAAGAGGAGAAGGTGTCTGGGGCAGAGAGTGGCTGGAGATGCCCACAGCCAAAGCTGTGCCCAGGTGGGCCAGAGGAGCTGAGACACCTGCCTGAGCCCCTGCACTGCCCTCAGGAGGTGTTTGCCCTGTCTTCATGTCCCAACACATCCCAACACATTCCAACACGTCCTAACACGTCCTAACACGTCCTAACATGTCCTAACACATCCCAACACATCCCAACACGTCCCAACACGTCCCAACACATCCCAACACATCCCAACACATCCCGACACATCCCGACATGTCCCGACACGTCCCGACACGTCCCAACACGTCCCAACACATCCCAACACGTCCCCACACGCTCCAACACATCCCAACACGTCCCAACACGTCCCAACACGTCCCCAACCTGTCCCAACATGTCCCAACATATCCCAACACATCCCCGACACGTCCCAACACATCCCAACGTGTCCCAACACGTCCTAACATGTCCCAGCACATCCCAGCACATCCCAGCACATCCCAACACGTCCCAACACATCCCAACACGTTCCAACACGTCCTAACATGTCCCAACACGCCCCAACATGCCCCAACACGTCCCAACATGTCCCAACACGTCCCAACACCACTGGTCAGGGCAGCAGCTCCCCAGGCTCTTGGTAGGGACAGGACATAAATATTTAGAAGCTCCAACAAGAAGCAATCCTGGTAATAAAAGTTTGCAGGAAGAAGGGAGCAGAGAGCTGAGCGCTCCTGCCAGGCTCCTCAGTGCCACCCTGAGCCTGGCTCCTTTTTTTGTTGTTTTAGTCACCAAAAGCCTCAGAGTGTCCTTAGGGGTGAATTCCCTCCCCTGCCACAGGCACAGGCTGCTAAGGTGAGGCAAGTGATGCTCCGTGAAAACCACAGGAGTGTTTTGGAGGGATGGGACACTTCATATGGAGCCATGGAATGTGGCTGCAGAATTGCAGATTCTGGGTCCTGTAGTTGAAAATACACAAATGTCTAAAAAGTTGCATTTTTCCCCCCAAACAGTGCCAGTGTTTGTTGTCACATGGGCCTTTTCTCTTTCTGCAAAGAGCTGTGACAGCACCTCTAGAAGCCTCTCTGAGAAGGGTTGGAAACCAACACACCTGAAAAAAGATCCCTTTTTTAAGCTGGAGAAAGAAGAGTAGTGTGGGAGCTCTGTTAGCACAGGAGTGGGGATGCTTTTCCTCACTTGGAGGCCCAGAGCTTCTCACCCTGGTCACTGTGATGGTTCCAGCCCTGCCCCAAGGGATTCACCCCAGGAACTTGCATTCCTGCTGCTGCTCCAGCTCCAGAGGCAAAGCCCTGTCCCTCACAGGGGGTGGGAGCACAGGGCAGGTCCCAGCTGGGGTGGCAGCGGGTGGCACGAGCAATTCTGAGTAAGAATTACTCACCAGGAGTCCCTTCCTGCTGTCACTCTCATTTTGGGGACCATTTTGGGGTGCATTTACAGGTTGGCAGCGTGGCCACCAGCAGCAGCAGCATCATGAGATGAAATGTTGAGCCAGCCTCCAGTGGCCAGAGAAATTGCAGGAGTGTTCTTTTCATTCCTGATGTGGACAGAGCTATAATTAAAAAAAATAAAAATCTGTTTCATTACCTGTGCAGTTCCTTGGGGCCTGTCTGGGGATAGTTTAAAGGATTAGCATTATCAGCTCGAGCAGTGTTAGCAGGGGAGCAGATCCAGGAGGCTGGAGCTGTGCCATGTCAGATATTGTGGGCTGTGGTGGCCAAGTGGTGAAGGCCACTTGGTGCAATTTCCATCTCTGCTCATTGCACAAGAAGTTGGGGCTTTTTTTTTAATTCTTTTTTTGCTTTTGTCTTCCAAATCCACAATATTCTGCACTTGACAAGTGTGAATGGAAAACTGACTCCTGCTCGGTGGCCTTGGCTCAGTAAAAAGCAGATTGGAGAGGGGAAGTCTGAGGCTGTTGCTTGTAGGGCTTTCTCTTGCCTCAAAGCCAGAATTAAACCCATCCTTCAAATCTGCCCATCCTTTTTAAACTGGGGATTCCAAACACAGAGTGTTCATCCTCTGTGATGAGCCAGGGAAGTCTCTGGGGTGCCAAAGCATTTCTTTCCTTTGGATGTGGTGCAGAGAGATGCTGAACATCCTCTGTGGGAGCTCCAAGAAGCCACTGGTGCATCCCTGGTACTGTCAAAGCTGTGGGAAATCCCTCTGGATTTGCATCCCACCCTCAAGCAGGAGCCTGGATTTGTAGGGGCAAGGTCAGAGAAGGCATCAGGGAAGGCTCAGGGGTTGGGGCTCCTCTGGGTACATCCCCCAGTTGCTGTTGGAGCAGTGGCTGTGGCCTGTTGGGCTGCAAAATCTGAGTCCTGTGAAGCCCAATGCAAACAACCTCTGCAGCTGGGGTAGGGTTTCACATTTGTAAGAGAAAAAGCATTTTTTTCCCCCCTACTCCAGCAGGAAAACTTCACAGAGCTGAGCTGATCCAGTTTCTTGCTGGTGCTGTTTTGTTAGCCTACTTAGCCTGCAATTTTATAATCAAGGCTGGCTTTGCTTAGCCTGCACCCAGGCAGATCAAAAATCGTGAGAAGAGCTGAAGCCTGAGCAGCAGCCACATTTACTGCATTCAGATGAAAACAGTGAAGGGGGGGAAAAAATAAAGAAAAACCCAGCAGAAGTTGCAGATGAGATGCCAAAGATAAGGCAGCAATAGAAAATCAGTGCGGGAGTCAACACTTCACTGCAAGAAGAGGCCTTTAATGAAGGCTGAGTCAGCACGGACTTGGGAGCTGCTTTTGAAGGAGAATCTTTTTTTCTCAACAAAAAATATGTAATTGCACTCAATGAAAAATGCTTATCAGTGCCAAATGGCCTGAGAGCATCGTGTGGCTGCTCTGTGCAAGTCCCAGGCTGTGTTTTTGTGCCCGTGTTCATCCTGCAGTGGGGGCTGATCCCCGACTTCCCTCACTCCTGGGTTTTCAGCAGGGCTTGTTTCACACTCAAGCAACAAGTTTTAAAAATTACAGCTTCACTCCATGGTAGCATTCCTCTTATAAATGTTTATTGCTTCTCCAGGAGTTCAAGGTCAGATATAGAAAATGACTCAAAAGTCTTTTGTTGTTCTGATGGCTCTAAAGTGATGGAAGGCCCAATCCAGCAGAGACAAACCTTCCTGTAGAGCTGGCACCAAAAGGGAAGGGAGAAGGAATATTTTAAAAGCAAATCCAACATTGATTACTGATGTTTTACAGTAGATTTGGAGTAGATATTAAGGAAAAACTCAGAAGACTCAAAAGTCTTTTGTTTTGATGGCTCTAAAGTGACGGAAAACCCAATCCAGCAAAGACAAACCTTCCCAAGAACTGACACCAAAAAGGAAGGGAGAAAATATTTTACAAGCAAACCCAGCATTGATTACTGATGTTTTAGAGTAGGTTTGGAGTAGATATTAAGGAAAAACTATTTCCAGTGAGGGTGGTGAGGCACAGGGTCTCCAGAGAAGCTGTGGCTGCCCTGTGTCCAAGGCCAGGTTGGACCAAGCTTGAGCAACCTGGGACAGTGGAAAGTGCCTCTGCCTGTGGAGTGAGATGAGATTCAAGGTCTCTTCCAAGCCAAACCATCCCATGGTTGGTGATTTGGGTGATTCTTTCCCTGGATTTGTTCCCTTCTGTCTGCTCTCACATCTCTGGTGAGCAGCAGCCGCAGTCAGAACCCTCTGGAGCCACTGCCTGGAGTCCCTGCACGTGGGAGGGGACACAATCCCTGCCACAAACCCTGCCAGAGCAGGGCACACGAGCTCAGAAGGTCCTTTTGGCAGAGCTCTGCCTGCAGGGTTTGTGCAGCACCAGGCACAGCTCCTCCTTGCAGGGCACCTCTCCAGCTCTGGCAGCTGCCCCCGAGTCACAGCCACACTTCCCAGCTTGGATTTCAACACAGCCCTTTTTTTCCTAGGGCTGCTTTAATTGCCTGCAATTAGGGTCTGCAGTGCTGCAAAAGTGTGGAGGAATAAAACCCAGTCTGGCTTTGCAAGGGCTGGGATTGATTTCTGCTCTCAACCAGCTGATGCTGTGACCTTTTAGAAAGGAGCTGTCAGCCTGTGGGGTTTGTGCATGTGACTGCCCGGGGTTTGAGCACAGATATGGGATATTTATTGTAGTTTTATACAAGGAGAGGAGCACCTGTAGGAGCTGAAAATAGCTAAAGGAAGAGACAGGGACTTTACATGCTGTCATCAAAATGCCAAAACCCCTTTGGGCTAAGCTAGGCCTTAAGTAGATTTGTTTAAGCACTTGACAAAAAGGCCTGGAGCAGGAATCCAAGGCACAGCACGGGGCTCTGGCAGCCCTGAGGGTGCAGGGGGTCACCCCAAGCCCACAGCAGGAGGGCAGGGTCTGGCCAGAGGTGCAGACACAGCTCTGACCCGAGATGTCACCAAGATTTCTGACCCTGATTTCCTTGCAGCTTTGGCAGTAGCAGCAGGAGGTGTGAACTGCTGCACCTAAACCTGAGCACCACTGAGGTTTGGGATGTAGAGATGCAATAAATCCTGCAGTGGAGACGCAATAAATCCTGCAGTCAGTGCCTCGTGCAGGTTTGCTGCTCTGAAGAGAAGGATGCTGCTGGTTAATGCCCAAGTTCCCTCCCAAGCAGACTTTGATACTTAACCCTGTTAATTAAATGCTGTCAAAAACCACAGGATTGACCTTCACTGCTTGCCCACAGATTTTTCTCTCATTTAACAAGCAGAGGGTTGTCAGAGTTGCCTATTAAAGGAGGAGAAAGGCAGTGCTCTAATACTGTTGGGTTTTGACCTGTTCCAAAGTGTTTTTCTGCCTTTTTGACTCCTGAGAGATGAAAACCACAATCCCCTAACAACCTGCCAGGGGAAACCAGGCTGAGTCAAGGAGTTCTTGGCTGAAATAAGGCAGAAGATCTGATAAAACAGTGAACATACCTAAAATTTAAGTTATTGAAGTATCTGTGCAATATGCCAAGACAACCATCATATCTACAGGTCCTTGTGCAGCCAGAGACAATTCCATGTCTGCTCTGTGACATGGAATTGTGCTTTGGGAGACACCCTCTAGAAAAAAAATCAAGGCAAAGAATACAGACTTTGACTTCCTTGCCTCTCCCAAGGACAGCAGCAATTTGCTCATTGCTAAGAAAACTTTGGAACATCTCCACAGAATAAACTTGGATGCCTGCCATGCAATCAATTCTATAAATTAACCAACAGAGCAGATCATGCATTGCATGGAAGGACATCCCACATCCCAGAGCAGCATCAGAACTGGAGGGGGAGAGCCCAGAATAGCCCCTGGCAGCTGGGGAGGGTGACACAGGTGCTGCATTCAGAGGTGAGGAGAAACAAGTTGCTTTCTGGAGACAAGAAATGAAAAAATTCACCACTGGAAGAGTGATTGGGCACTGGAATTGTGTGCCCAGGGAGGTGGTGGGGTCACTGGGGGTGTGTTTGACACAGCCTGGACGTGGTGCCCAGTGCCAGGGTTTGGTTGGTGAGGAGGTGTTGGGTCATGGGTTGGATTTGATGATCTCAAAGGTCTTTTCCAGCCTGGTTCATTCTGTGATCCTGTGAAATGAGACAAGGCTGAAGAGAGAAGGCAGAGAGAAGGACCCCAGGGCTTGCCCCTCTGCAGGTCCCTGTGGGGTGACAACAGGGGAATGTGCCCTGGGAGTGTCCCCTTGCTCAGAGCCACCTGAGCACCTCAGGCTTCCTCCCAGCCTGACTCCAGCTCCATTCATGTCACCAGGCAGCTTCCTTTAGAGCCAGCCATGCCATTTTTTCTTTTTTTCCTTCCTTTTTAAAATTCTTTCCCCTCCAAAACATTTGCTACTTCCCCCAGGAGAAAGCAGGAGCTTTCTGTCTGATAAGGGGCTGGAGCAGCTTCCTGCAGTAGGGGAGAATTCCTCCTCTGGCTCTTCCTGCTCTGAGCCAGAACAATGCCAGCACAATGCCAGTGCTTCCAGCGTGCCTTTACCTCGGATAATCTCATTTATGGCCCACCCTGTGCGAGCATCTCCTGCCAAGGGGGGCTGCTTTTCCAGCAGTTTGCTTTAAAAAAGGTTTTTTTTAAAAAGGCATCTCCACAGCAGGAGGGCAGGAGCAATCCTGAGCTTCACTGGGGCTGATGCAGAGCAGGGCCCTGGTTGGAACAGTAAAGGGATGAAGAATTTTTTTCTTTTCCCTTAAAGGAGAGGCTAAATAGGATTTTTTTTTCATGTCTTCATCCTGAAAGTGCACGTGGTAAACTCAGAGCACCCCAGTCCTTTTGCAGGACTCAGTGGGACTGAATGTGCTTGCCTGGGGTTGAGCACACACAGAGAAGAATTTACGAGGTTGTGGGATGGATTTTGTCCTGGTTGCTAAGTGGGGTGGACATTATGGATCTGTGGTGATGATTTATGTTATCCTGCTTCTCTTGGTTACTTTTTTTTCCCCATTTCTGCTTTCAGTTTTTTCCCAGTTCTGCTTATGTGCTGGTGCACGTGGAAAGCAGAATCCTTTTTGGGAGTGTGTCTGTCTAGGTGAAGCTACAGCCTCAAACCCCACATGGGGAATTCTGTGGAGGCTTTGACAGAAAGGCTCAGAAAGGGAAGTTTGTATTTTCAGCTTCTGCTTTAGAAGGCTGGGTTGGAGAGATGTGACCTGATGGGCTTTGATCCATGTGGACATATGCAGAGAGAGAAAAAAAAAATCTTCCCACTTGTGTCACTTTATTGGGAGAACGAGACTTGCTGTCACAAGTCTGTCACAGTGCTGTGCTGCCATGGATTTTTTAACTGTGTTTTCCAAATTGAGATAAAGTTGCATGATAAAACCTGGGGAAAGGCTTTTGTTCTTTATGTGTGGCTCGTGTTTTTTGTATGCCAGACAAGCAAATGTGTGTGTGCTCTTCATTCTGGAGGAGACTGAGGAGAGATCTCAGCAATCTGCAGCTCCTTCCCAAGGTGCAGCTCCCATCTCTGTTCTCTGGGACAGGAGCCAGGCAATGCTGGAGCTGTGTCACTGGGATTGGGATGGATTTTAGGGAAAGGCTCTTCCCCCAGAGGGTGCTGGGCACTGCCCAGGCTCCCCGGGGAATGGGCACAGCCCCGAGGCTGCCAGAGCTCCAGGGGGGTTTGGACAGCACTGCCAGGGACAGGGTGGGATTTTTTGGGTGTCTATTCAGGGCCAGGAGCTGCACTGGATGATCCTGATGGGTCCCAGCTCAGGGGGATTCTAAGGAGGTGCCTGGCAGGTCGTGCTCTCTGACCTCTGCCTTAAACGGGTTTGAACTTGAAAGATCTTCCCTGGAAGCAGCATCCACCTTCCCCTGCACAGCCTGGAGCTGCTGGAGCTGCCTCCCTCCTGTGCCAGCTGTTGGCAGCACCCAGAACTGTGCCCTGGGTGGTGCCAGGGCTCAGAGGGGACCTGGTTTTGGTTTTCCTGCAGTTCCCGTGGCTTCTCCCTGGGAATGGTGTTCCTGGGTGTTTTTAAAGTAGGACCTACACGTTTGCTGGAGGCATTGCCAGCAGAGGGAGCAGGAGTTGGTTCCTCCCCTCTGCACTGGTCAGGGCTATAAAATCCCATCTTTAATAAATGAGATGTAACAATAAGCAGGTAAGCTCTTGCATCATTAAGGACTAGCAGGAGAGCTGTGTGATGGTGTGGCACAAAGGCAGGATCATCAAAACTTTCACCATGTTGAAGCTTAATCACAATATTTGGCTGAACCTTTTGCCAAAATTCCTTGTGACAAAATGCAGGGAAGCAGATCCTCTCTCTCCTTCCACACCAGAGCTGCTGGTGTTGTGGTGTTCCTCTCATGAAGGAAAGCTCTGGGCAAAGTTGCCACCTAATTTCTGACCTGCACATGGATTAACACAGCCCTCCTGTTCATCAGGGCCTTCTGCAGAAGGTGGAGATGCTCAATAAAGAAATGGCTTGTGGCATATTCCTGTTTCCATGGGTACTCCCATTTGGCTCTAAAAGTTATTGATATTTAATAGACCCAAAGCATGACCAAATCAATGGGCAGTTTTCTCTCTGTGGAGCACAAATGGGCCATTTTATCCCAAGGTATCTTTTCTCACGAGCAGAAAATGATAACTCCCAAGTTTTACATGCAGAGCATCAGCAGGAGATGTCTGCTGGCAGTGCAGCTGAAATGTCCACATTTGCAATATGCTGAACAAACCCAATCTGTGCTTGGTAAAACAAGGCTCCTGTGGCTGCCTGGAGCCCCTGGTAACAGAAATAAAACTGTATTGCCTCACATGGCCCTGATTGGATTTTATTCCAGCCTGGTGTGAGGGTGATGGCAGCAGGACAGGGATCATCCCACAGGGGTGAGCAGAAGCCTCTCTGAGGGGGAATGGGGCTGCACTGGGTGTGGGAAGCAGGAGCTGCAGGATAAATCCCTGTGCACACTCTTCTGGGGACAGTGACACCCAGAGCTCTCCACCTTCCTGACCCAATCACACCCTGTGATATCCAAGCCCTGCTTTTCCCAGCTTTAACCCTCCTGATTCCTTTGGGCTGGACAAGCCTCAGCACTTGCCCACTGGGCTTTGGCAGCACGGGGAGGGTGATGGTGACACTCCAGTGTCCCTCTGTGGGCTGTCAGGGTGTCCCTTTTTGGGGCTGAAACCCCCCAAAAAGCTGTAACAAGGTGCTGCAGCTAAGGCAGGAGTCTGGCACTGCCTTTTTTCCACCCCTGATCCAGCCCAGCCTGGCACTTAGGCCGGCCTTAATGGCAAGGTGAGCTCAGGCTGAGCTTCACTGTGAGCAAGGCACAGACCCCTCCCAGCTGTGCCTGCAGCAGCAGCAGCGAGCTGGTGGCAATGTCACCTTCCTTTCCCAAAGCCATTTGCATTTCCCAGTGCTGGCAGCACAGCTGGCAGCTCCAGGGGGCCCTGGGTGCTGCCCCTGCAGCCAGGGCACAGGCAGGAGCTGCTCTGTGTTTTCAGCTCTGCTGCACAGATCTCGCTGTGCTGTTTCAAAACCCCTTTTTGCACGATCTGGTGGGAGAAAATCCCCAGCTGCACCCAGGTTAAAAACCTGGAAAGCAATATTGGGTCTGGAGAGCAAAAATATGTCTGTGGGGTGTCTGTGAATGCATCTTGTCACCCTCAGAAAATTGGGGGTTTGGGCTGCATGTGGCAGTGGGGAAAGAAGTTGAACTTAATGAGGTGGGTCTCTTCCAACTCAGGATATTTATAATTGTATGGGGTGGGTACTTTAGTGTTTGGGAAGTACAGAAGTGTTTGTAACTGGGCTGGGGCTCATGGATTTAAAGCAAATCCTGCTCCCCTTGTGGCTGAGGCAGATGGAGCAGCTGCTTTTGTGTTAAATATGGGCCAGTTGCTGCTGCCTGCTCAGGATTGCTGGGGGAAGCTGGTCAGAGTCCTGTGGTGGTGCTCAGAGGTGAAATCTTGGTGGGTAAGGGGAAATAAAAAAAGCAAGTGGAGAGTCCTGGGAGTGATGCCCAGCTCGTGAGTGAACCTGCAGCATCCCCTCAGTTCACCCACTGGTCTGGGAGCTCCATCCTTTCATCCACGGGGAGCACCCACTGGCATGGGAGGGTCCCTGGGGAGACTTTTTAGGGTGCTGCTGCTGCTGTCAGAGGAGCAGAACCAGGCACAAAGGCTTGGCTGAGCCACCATGCAGGAATATTTGGGGAGCTCTGGGCCCTCTGTGCTGCTTTTTCACTGCTGGCAGGAGTGGGAGGTGTCTGTGCCCCTGCCCACACTCCCCCTGTGCCCATCCTGTGCCCACCTCTCCCCATCCCACCTCCTGCTCTGCCAGCCCAGGTGCTCTTTGGCACAGAGAAAACACACACAGCAGCAGCAGCAAAAGCAGCCTCGTCATCCAAATCCTCCTGCACAAAAGCCCTTTTGTTCCCCGGGTGAATTCCAAGAGCTTTTCTGCAGTTTTTTTGGTTCCAGCAAACTCCCACTTGCAAGGAGACAGGCGAGGGCTGAAAACAAAGTGGCAGCGAAATGAAAAGTCCAAAAACCCAGCCAGGGCTGGAGGCTCTTTTCTAACAGCTTCCCTGGCCTGAAAGTCCTGTGCATTTCCTGATGGGAGATAAGCAAAAAGGAAACAGGCTCTGGGATGGGGAGGCAGTGAAGCCTTGGCCTGTTGGAGATGGGAGGGTGCATGGGCAGAGCATGGAATTCTGCATTTTGTGCATGGAATTCTGCATTTTGTATGTGGAATTCTGCATTTTGTGTACGGAATTCTGCATTTTGTCCATGAAATTCTGCATTTTGTATGTGGAATTCTGCATTTTGTGTACGGAATTCTGCATTTTGTATGTGGAATTCTGCATTTTGTGTATGGAATTCTGCATTTTGTCCATGAAATTCTGCATTTTGTGTATGGAATTCTGCATTTTCTAAGTGGAATTCTGCATTTTGTCCATGGAATTCTGCATTTTGTACGTGAAATTCTGCATTTTGTACATGGAATTCGGCATTTTGTACATGGAATTCGGCATTTTGTGCATGGAATTCTGCATTTTCTGCATGGAATCCTGCATTTTGTGCACAGAATTCTGCATTTTGTAAATGGAATTCTGCGTTTTGTGTGTGGAATTCTGCATTCTGTACGTGAAATTATGCATTTTGTGCATGGAATTCTGCATTTTGTGCATAGAATTCTGCAGTTTGTAAATGGAATTCTGCATTTTGTGCATGGAACGATGTGTTTGGTGGGTTTTTTTTAAACAGAATTCTGCATTTTGTGCATGGAAATATGAATTTTGTGCATGGAATGATGCATTTTGTGCATGGAATTATGCATTTTGTGTACGGAATTCTGCATTTTGTACGTGGAATTCTGCATTTTGTATGTGGAATTCTGCATTTTGTACATGGAATTCTGCATTTTGTACATGGAATTCTGCATTTTGTGTACGGAATATTCCACCACCATCCCCTCCCCACTTCATCCCATGGATCTGGGGCTCTGCCTGTCCCTCACAGAGGTGAATCAGGAGGGAACTGAAGCAGAGGATCTGCTTCCCTGCCTTTTGGACGAGAATTTTGGCAAAAAGTTCAGCCAGATATTGTGATTAAATTTCAGCATGGTCAGGGCTTTGACGATCCTGCCTTTGTGCCACACCATCACACAGCTCTCCTGCTATTCCTTAATGATGCAAGAACTTATTGTTACATCTCAGTTATTAAAGATGGGATTTTATAGCCCTGACCAGTGCAGAGGGGAGGACCCAGCTCGCACCCAGCTGGGAGGAGGGTGTTTGGGATCCTGGGTGATCCTGGGGTGAGCTCAGGGGGTGCAATTCCCTGTGCTGTTCCTGCAGGGTGATGCTGCTGCTGCCTGCACAGAGGTGCTGCCCTTTGGGAGGGGCTGTGCCCTTTCCCCCAGGCCATCAGTCACAGCAGCTGGGTGCACACACCACATGGCTTCAGCCAAAGTGTTGTAACGAGGTTTTTAATGTTCTGCTCTCCCGTGGCCTGTGCTGAGAGCTGGGGGCTGCTCTCCATCTCCCACCTCCCATCAGCACCTCAGGGATGGAGGATTTGGGACTGCTTTGCATTGTAGCTGCTGTCTGCAGGGAGGCTGGCTGATCCCCCGGCTGCCTGGCAGGGCAGGGTGACAGGGGACAGCCTGGCCTTGTCACATCTGTAGGTGCCAGCGTGGTGCTGGCAGCAGCTCAGCAGGAACAGGACGGGTGGCCCCACTCTGTCCCCTTAAAGTGATGCCATGTCTGGGCTGGGAAGGGCCATTAACTGGGAGGGGACATTGTCTGGCAAAGCTGTTTGTTGTCACCTCCCCATCAGCATCAGCATGTGGCTGCTCTTTGCTGATCTCGGGGTGTGATGGAATGGGGCCCTCAGTGCCCTTTTCCTCCCGTGCTGGTTTTCCTGCAGGCCAGCACTGCAATGGGGCAGAGCCCAGTTGGGAAGTGAAATCCACAGTGCTGGAATGTCCAAACCAGTGTGGGAGACCCTGGAACAGTTCAGCGAGGTGTCAGAGATGTCCATAGGACACAGAGGATCCTAAACGCCCATAACCTGTAGGATCTTCTCTATCAAACATCCAGCTTTCACCTCCAGGCTGGCCCTGGGTGCTGGTGTCACACAAAACCTGCTGGATGGTTGCTGCAGCCTGTGATTATCCCAGTGCTCCTTGCAGGAGCTGCAGGGGGGGCTCAGGTTTATTTGGTGGGGGTTCAGAATTGCCCCAAAGCTGTATCAGCTGCCTGTGCCCTCCCCAGGGTCCCTTCAGGGCATGTCTTAGCACAGGATCTCATGTCTGATCTCTATCAAAGCCTCTCTTCCGCTTTGCACTCAGAAGGTCTGAACTCCTCTGAGTTTTGGAAACCCACTCTTATCAGGGTGACAGGCTCTGGTAACCAAAATGTGCAGATAAACAAGAAGAAATTGCATCCCTCTGGTGTCAGTATTGACAAGAGTAACCCAGCAGCCTGCAGCTCTTTTGCGGGGTGTGTTAAGAGGAAAATGGGCAGAGTGAGAGAGATTAGCCCGAATCAGGAAATTACCTTCAAAATTGAATTACTGAAGTACAGAGCTTACTGAAAGGAGGGCAAATAGGTCCTGATATTTGCAGAGTTTGGTGACATTTCTGTCCGTGTCTGCGCCGCAGGATCCGCAGATTAAGTCTGCTGGAGTCCGTGTTGCAGAGCTCTCTGCTCTGCCTCGTTCCAGCCTTTTCTCGTGGTGCTGTTCAGGGCTTCTCCTGCTGGAGGCCGGTCTGAGGCAGGCACCAAGCCCTGACCTTGTGATTTTACCTCGCAGATCTTTGTCTGGGGCCGTGTTTGTGCCTCAGCAGGGCCGACCTGCGTCAGCCGCCGGCGGCCCCGCAGCAGAGCCGGGCCCGGGACACAAATAACCCTGGCATTGCTCAACCCTGCCTGCAGTTCACTGGGTGCACCTCACCCTGTCCCTGCACAGCCCTGCTATTTTGGTTTGGAGCCTCTCCTGCCCCGGTTTTATTACAGGTTGCAGGGTTGAGTCAGAGGAGCGAGTTCAGCCCTGCGATGGAGAAACCCCGGGGCAACTGCTGGCATGGCTGGGTGATGGGGAACATCTGGGTGATGGGGCATGGCTGGGTGATGGGGCACGGCTGGGTGATGGGGAACATCTGGGTGATGGGGCATGGCTGGGTGATGGGATATGGCTGGGTGATGGGGCATGGCTGGGTGATGGGGAACATCTGGGTGATGGGGCACATCTGGGTGATGGGGCATGGCTGGGTGATGGGGCATGGCTGGGTGATGGGGCATGGCTGGGTGATGGGGAACATCTGGGTGCTGGGGCATGGCTGGGTGATGGGACATGGCTGGGTGATGGGGAACATCTGGGTGCTGGGGCACATCTGGGTGATGGGGCATGGCTGGGTGATGGGGCATGGCTGGGTGATGGGGCATGGCTGGGTGATGGGG
>JBBMKD010000054.1:2235644-2249598 GCA_037834095.1 Argya squamiceps | reverse complement strand
ACAGGTGTGCTGGGACACATCTGGGTGCTGTGCACAGACAGATGCTAGGGCACATCTGGATGCTGGGACACATCTGGATTCTGGGACACAGGTGTGCTGGGACACATCTGGGTGCTGTGCACAGACAGATGCTAGGGCACATCTGGATGCTGGGACACATCTGGGTGCTGTGCACAGACAGATGCTGGGCATGGCCACTCTTGGGACAGGACAGTGCCTTCCATCCTCACCATTCCCATGTGGGTGCTGATGGTGTCAGCAGGAATTTGGGGATCAGCTGTTGCCTGGTCACTGGAGCAGCTGTGCCCAGGCCATGCCAGGCTGTGCTCTTCTCTTCAGGAGCCTTGGGAATTAAAGTGGGATTTTAATTCCCAATTTAATGAATTTAACGAGCGCAGCATCGTCTGCCCCTGTGGTGTGCCAGCGTTTCAGGGCTTCCTGCTGTGCTCTCATTCTGGTACACGTTGGAAAAATTCACCACAGCCATAAAAATGCTCTTGCCTTTCCTGCTTCTTGACCCAAACCATGACTCCTGGGGGACAGAAAGGCAAATAAATAATGCTTTAATTCAGACAGGAAGGTGTGAGGTGCAGTGTGAGCACCACAGGGTGTGCTCAGAGCTGGATGTGCCAGCTGGGCCAAAGCAGAGGAGGCAAGGCTGGAGCTGGGAGCCACCTCAGCCCCAGCAGGCTCAGCTCCATCCCCAGGCAGCCCAGAAATGTTGTTAAGGAAACACATTTCAAGTTTGCTGTTTCCAAGGAGTTGCTGCAAACAGCCCTGAGGGAAGAGACAGATAAAGGAGGTGTGGGAAACGTCCCTGTCCTGCCCAGAGGACACACCATCATCCCTGGAGCATCTCCACTGGCTTCCAAGAGATCCAGCTGCTCCTGGCAGTGATGGAAGAGCAGCCAGTGGCACTTGGCCACTTCCTGGCAGGGCTAAGGGGAGAGCAGCTCCTTCAGGTTTTGAGGAGAGAAATAAAGCACAAAACCACCTCATCCCATCCCTTGGCCTTTGGTTGAAACTTCTCCAGCTTTTAAACATCTCTTGCATGTTAAATTCTTTTTGTGGCTATACGAGGGGTCAGAAATGAGATTTTCAGACCCACTTTTGCACATTATTGGTGTTTACATGCACAGCTGGCTTTTGGTTTTCTCCAGAAATCAGGGCTTGGCTAAAACTCTGTGTTTACAAACTGGGTGGTGGGCACAGCTCAGCCATTCACCCACCCTGTCCCTGGCACAAAGGGGATTTAGGCACCTTTACCAAAACGTTACCAAGGCACACAACCCAACCACAGAGGCAGAATTGGTGAGAGAACGTCCCTTGTGCCTCCCTGCCATGGTCACCAAACCACTGTCACCTCCCTGTCACCTGCAGTTCCGTCCCACAGGCATTCCAATCCCAAATCCAGAGCCTGGTTCCACACTTGGAGTGCCCAAATTTCAAAGGGTTTCACCCATTTGCAGCCCGTGGGAGGGAGGTGGTGCAGGAATCACTGTGGTCATGGCTGTGGGGGGACACGGGGGGATGTGGCCACCAGGGTTTTGTTCTACAAACCCCCCCAGAAGTGGCTGCTTGAGGGATGTCCCCCCGTTTGTGTTCTCTCTGAGGGCTTGATTTCCATTCCAGCTGGAGTGGAGCCAGGAGGAGTCTGAATACAGCACTCATTGAGGATATACTTTGTTATCTCTGTGTATTTCCATTTTTCAGCACAGCAGCTGGGCAGGGAGCCCCAGGCTGTGCTGGTGGCTGTTGTTTAGTCTGGAGTGGGCAGGGTTTGACTGTGGGGACACCAGGAATGCTCCTGCTCCTCTCACACTGGGCTGGGATGTCCCCATGTGTGGGATTCCAAAAACCTTTAAACCTGGGCAGGATTAGAGGCTTTAAACCCTGAGCACTGGGCAGGGGTGATGAGCTGGGGCAGGTGACAGGACTGGAGGAGATGGACAAATCCACCCCCAGCCCTCACACTGTGCCAAGATGGTTTGTGTAACAACCATAAGAATTTACAAGTATAAATAATGAACCTGTGAGACGATTTGTAATATTTGTTAGAAATATTATTTTCACTTCTTTGGTCATTTTTGGTCGTTCTGTCAAAGTATTTTTAAATGCAAGATTGCTGCACCTACAGCAGCAGTTGCCCCAGGTGACCCTGCTCTGCCCTGGGTGTTGTCAGCAGCTTTGAGATACCTCAGTGTTTGTGTCCAGGAGGGTTAATGACTGAATTCCTCAGAGATTTGGGAATTTCCAGGTGTCCTGCCAGGCTTAAAGTTCCCTTTGAGCCCCTCAAACCCACCGTTGTTGCTGAAATGTGGGCTGGAGCTGAGCTGTGGATAAAAGATGCCCTTTGCACTTGCACACACTGAGGTTTTGCATGAAGAACTCTCTCCTCCAGGGTGGCTGGGACACAAAGGAAATAATCTCAATTCCTTGGTTTTGCCAGAGCTGTCTGAGTTGGGAGTTTTGCACCATGGCCATGGCTCCTCTCCCTCTGCCAAGTGGCACTGCAGGATCAGGCCAGACATTGGTTGTGGAGCCTTGGGAACCTCCAAAATTCACTCCCCTTCCATGGACACCCACCAAACATTCCCATTTTGTCCTCATTTTGGGGGCAGGGCTTTGCTCGCACAGTACACCTGATAGGGGAAAACCATTTAGCTTTCAAAACCCTCCTAGAAATCAGACAAAAAAAATCTCTGGGAAAGGCAGAAATCATAAATGAGCCACTTTTATCTCCTAAAAAAATGGGAGAAAGAGGCATTTCTACCCTGTGAAATTTTACCAGCAAGTTACATGCCTGAGAGTGTTGTTTGAAAGGAAGTGTTGCTACATGGCCATTGAACACATTTTTAATAATAAATTGTGGTGAAGACAGAACTAGTTAATATCCTTTGAAGGAAATAGGAGCTTTTTGTGGCAAGGAACTATTTATTTTGGATTATATCATAAAAAAGTTTTTGACTGCAGTGAAAAGCCTGGAGGCTGGGGAATGGGATTTTCCTTCAGAAGTCGAAGTTTATTTTCTGTTACAGCCCCGTGTGGGCAGCAAAATTCCTCTGTCTTCCCTTTCTTTGTTGTTCTCTGTTCTTTTCACTGTGAAATGTTGAAATTTCCTTTTTCAATATTGATATTTAACACTGCCCTAATTGAAGGGGGTTGACAACACCCATCCCTGGGCTCTGTCAGGGCCGGTGGGAAGAGGTTAACCAGCCCCTTGGAAATGTGTTTTTCTCCCCTCCCTCAGGAATTGGGTTTAAGACCTTCACAGGGAAGTATTTAATGTGTTTTCATTAAGTCAGGGTTTCTTTTTCTCATTCCAGTTTTGCTCTCAGGCTCAGTTTGGTTCTCAGGGCTGGTCCAGGCCCTGCAGGAGCACTTGGGGTCGGTGCTGGGGCACGGGAGGTTCAAGTGATGCTGCAGCCAACTGCTGGCCTTAGAACCAGAAAATCAGGGAATCATTAGGGCTGGAAAAAACTTTCCAAGCTCATCAAACCCAAACTTTAACCCAGCCCTTCCAAGCCCATCACTGAACCACATCCCCACATGCCACATCTTTTAAACCCTTCAGGGACGGTGATCCCACCATGCCCTGGGCAGCTCTTCCAGTGCCTCACCACCCTTTTGGTGAAGAAATTCCTCCTAATTTCTAATCTAAACCTCCCCAGGCACAACTTGAAGCTGTTTCCTTCCATCCTGAGGTGGAACTGCTGCCTTGAGCAGTGCACTTGCAAGGAAGGCTCTGTAAAAGTGGCACCTTCTTCAGCACCAGTCGGTTCAGTATTTACTGTGGGTCAATTTTTGCTAAAAGAAAGTAGATTTAAGCTTCAGCTTAATGTCACAGACGTTAAGCACAGTGTCACAAAACCCTGGAAGTTTTGCTTCTCTGAACTGGGTTCTGGAGATGTCTCTCAGCATCACTCCAAGCCAAGCTTGGTTTTTTTTCCCCCCTCAATTATTCTTAAAACTTGGCTTTTGAGTCAAGTGCTTGTGGATGTCTCCATGTGCCAAATTGCAGGGAGAGCTCTCAAATGAGCTTTAGCTCGAAGGCTCAGGGACCAGCAAGGCTCCAGGGGTTGTTTACACAGAAAATTCATGTTTTCTTGGGTGCTGGGGAGGAGATACACCATCCCACCTGCTGAGCCACCAAGCAGAGCCTTCTGCAGAAGGAGCCACATTTAGACTTTGTGCTGTGTGTGTGCTGGTTCACTGGGGCTTTCCTTACTGCAAATCCCAGGGGACTGCAGTAAAAACCCCCTGCACGGGTGGTTTGTGCCTCAGGATGGAGCCCTGTGCTGTTATTTTGGTGTCTGAGGCACCTGGAGCCTGTTGTGGATAGCTGGTGCCTGCCATGGGTGGCTTTTGTCTTTCAGTCCCTGAGCTGGGGACTCCTTTATTTATTTAAGCACCTGCTTTTCTCAGATTTGCAATCTCCAAAAGCTCAGTTTGTCTGTCAGATGGGGCTGAGACGGGCCCATGGCTTTGCTCTTGCCACGAGCGACACAGACCGGCAAATAAACACACGCGGCGGTTTTGTCCAGGAAACAAAGCTAAAAATAGTCATGATCCATAAAAACTCTGTGGAAAATGCTTGCTTTTCTGGTGGATGGAACAGGTACCATCCCAATTTTGTGTGTTGTTAAGCTGCCCCCACATTTGGAGCTCCTGTGCAGAGGATTTTTAACACGGCGTCATCTCCCCGAGCCGACGTCTGCTCTGGCAAACTGGGGGATTTTATTTTGACAGCCAGACACTTGCTTGGCAGTTCCTATTGAACAGAGCTGATCCTGAGACTTCCAATTATTCTTTTCCTTTAAAAAAAATATTTTAAAAAGCCATTTTAAGTATGTTTGTGTTTGGGGAGAAAGTCAGTGGTGTGTGAGCTGTTGGATTTTGGAGCTGGGGTGAAGGGGCATCCTGGTTCCTGCAGCCTGCTGGGGTGGTTCTGCTGCTTAATTCTGGTTTCAGAGCAGTGCCACGCTCAGGGCTGCTGAGGCTTCCTGCAAACCACTTGCAGACATTGGCCCCAGAGGCTTGGAAAGATGAGTGCTTTGCATGTTGGAACAAAAGGAGCTCAGAAATTTGGCCTGATCCAGTTAAAAGCCATGAAATCGCCTGATTTCAGCCCAGGATTCATTAAATAACCACAGAGTCAGCACATCCCCCCTCAGCACCTCTGGGTGCTGCAGGTGCAAGCCCTGGCCGTGGCAATTCCCATTTCCCATCCCTCCTCCTGCTGCCCTCATGAAATCCATGTCTTCTTCAAGCCACTGTTGTTGCTTTCTGCTTTCTTGAAAAGAAAACCCCAAAGAATGTTAAACTCTGCCTGTGCCTTGGCAGCCCGAACGCACGGACAGATTGTGCTTCAAAAAAATGGCAGAGTTTCAAAATATTGTGTTCTGTGAAGAAGAGACAAGGAAAATAAACTCCCCAAAGTGCAGATTTTTATTTCCCCAGGAGGAAAGGCTTTGAGTGTTTATTTGGGTTTGGCTTTTTTGCTCCCTGGTTCTGCTGACCCCACTCGTGGAGCACAATAAGATTCAACCTGTTCTGGGTCCAGTTCATTTCCAGTTGGTTCATTTTCTCCCTCCCTGAGCAGGTTCCTGAGGCTCAGGGACAGCACATGGGGTGGTGCAAGCAAAGCCATGAAGGATAAAATGGAAAAAAAGGGGAATAAAGAGCAAATTTGTGCCTGATTCTGATTTTGGTTGTGCCAGCATGAGTGCAGCAGAGTGAAGGGCTGATCCTTGGGGTTTGTCAGGAGGCAGCTGCTGAGTGCTAAGAGGGACAGTTCAGCCCTAAAAGAAGCAGTTCCACAGGCAATTTGGTGGATTTTTGTGTCTTTTCCACGTGCAAAATCAGTTTGAATCTGCTTTTTCTGTGGCTGTCTCATTTCCTTGAGGGTTCAAGCAGGAGGCAGAGAGGTCACTGGGATGGCAGGTTGGAAGATGCCAGAGGAGCAGGGACTTTGTTTGCCTGCACTGCCAGACCCGTGTTTTTGAGATTCCTTTGTTCGGGTAATGTGCCAACATCTCCCCATTTCACATCCCACAGAGCTGAGGTGCATTGGCACAGCCTGGGCAGGAAAGGGAGCCTGGAGCACCCAGCACAGCAGGGCTTGCTCCTCACTTCTGCCTTCTGGATACAGCTGGAAAACTGGGAGGAAAAGGGACAAAGAGCAGCTCTGCTCACTGCAGGAATTCCTCCACTGGTTTTTAGAAGCGTTTTTGCTTCCTTACACACCAGATTTTGCTTTTTGGGAAAACTCTGAGCTGTTCTTTGTGCTGTCCATGACCTTGCTGCTTTTATTTTGCTTTTCCTGTGTGGGCTTGGGAGCTCCTGGGAGCAGAGAATTGGCTTTTTTTTTTTTCAATTTTTCTTCCCTGTGTACGTTCACATCTCTGTTGATTTCTAATCCCAGCAGTGAGTGTGCTCAGGGGTTTGCAATAAATTCTGTTCTCACAAGGTGTCAGCTGGGTTCTTGCAGCCTGCCCCATCCTGGAATGGCTCTGTCAAAAGGAGAGAGCATGAGCCCATCTTTTGGAGCAGACAAGGAAAAAGAATACTAAAAAAACCCACAAAAAAACCCACTAAAAACAAAAACAAAACAAAAAACCCAAACCAAAACCCAAGCAAGCAAGCAAACAAACAAACAAAAACTTTAAAAAACCCCAAACAAAAACAAAACAAAAACCCCCCAACAACAACGAGGGAAAAAAAAAAAACAACCCAAAAACTAAAACCTTAAAAAAAATTGCTAATCTGAATTGATTAATTGATTCATAAAGGTCATTTTCCATTCTGGGTGCCTGCCCTCTGATCCAGCACCCCTCTGGCACTGGGATGCACAGGCATCTATTGATACGTCAGAAGGAAAAACAAATTCATACATGTGTAGGTGAAATTAGAGAGAGAGGGTTGGGAGTAGAGAATAAAACTCATCCTTAAAATAAAGAGTAATTGATATAAAATGTTAGATTAAAACTGCTGACTGCCTAGATGCTTGTGCCTTTTTTGGGGGGAGAAGGAGCAGGGATTTTATTACCCAGCCAGATGTTTACCTTGGGGTTTGGTTACAGGGCTGATGCTTCCAGGTTATTTTCTCCCTGAATTGGAGCCCCGTGCTGAAATGGGGCTGGAGCTGTGCACTCATAAAAAGGTTCCTGTGTCTCTCTGCTCTGCCTGGCTCTCGTGGCTGCTGGTTTGGACCCCCTTTCCAGGAGAGCTGCAGCTCAGCTGCCTCACATCTTGAGCTGCATCCAGCCCAGAAAAGCTTGGCTGGTCAGTGTGAATAGAAACAAATGGCTTTGAAGCCTTGCAAACTTCAATTCTGCTTTATTTTTGCTGGGTTTGCATAACTTTAGTGAGCAGGAGATGAAACATGCAGTTAAACAGAATCAGAATCTGTGCTTTCAGGTGCAGTTTTAAGATGTTTCATCCTGCCAGGGTTTGAAGTTATGTATCTGGAATGGTTTTAAATCTGAGAAGTGTTTGAAGGGATCCTCCGTGGGTAGGAGGAGAAATACCTTTCCCTTTGCATGTTCTCATGGCCTGCCTTTGCCAGAGCTCCTGCCTGTTTTCTGGACCAAGT
Organism: Argya squamiceps; assembly: GCA_037834095.1. Taxonomy (NCBI): domain Eukaryota; kingdom Metazoa; phylum Chordata; class Aves; order Passeriformes; family Leiothrichidae; genus Argya; species Argya squamiceps. The sequence goes on along the minus strand of JBBMKD010000054.1, from coordinate 2,242,004 downwards.
TGGCAGCCAAGGGCTTGCAGGTTTAAGTGAAACCTTGCTGAACAAAGGCACTTTATGTTTGAACTCTGTGCCCTGAGTCTGCCCCACCAGCCTGGCTGGGCATTTCTGTCAAATAAGGTCAACAAATACAGACAAGCTGAGTTTTGCAAATTAACCCCAAAGACATCATAACAACAACAACAACAAGGAAAAAGTGCCTTTCTTTAACTCTGCCTCTTTCTTGTTCCACAGGCAAGAAGAGAAACCCTGGGCTGAAAATTCCTAAAGAAGCATTTGAGCAACCACAGACAAGCTCCACGTAAGTCTGCAAACACTGGGGCAGAGTGAAAAGCAAACCACGAAGCTCAGCTGCCTTCCAGCCCTTGGCTGGCACCTGGAATGTCCAAGGCCAGGCTGGATGGAGCTTGGAGCACCCTGGGACAGTGCAAAGTGTCCCTGCCCTGGCAGGGAGGAGAATTAAATTAAAAGGTCCCTTCCAACCCAAACCATTCTGGGATTCTGTGATGATTTCACCACCCTCTACCCATCCTTGTCTCCTGTGCTGCTTAGTGATGCAGCAAAAGATAAAAACCAGAATGGGCCCCCAGTTTTGACTGGTGTGGCACTTTGGCCACCAGTTTGACCAACAGGCATTTGGTCAAAGGCATAAAACTCCTCCCCTGCCCTGCCTGCTCAGCCTGGCAGAAGGAATCCCTGTTATAAAGGCACTTTGTGCAACTCCAGCCTGCTTGGCTTTCTTTGCTTCTGTGGGGATGGAGTGTTTTCAGCCTGTGAACCTGTGCTGTGTGGCTGAGGTGATGATTTATAGCAGGTTTAGATGTTCCTGCCCATTTAATCCGTTTTTCCTGCAGGCTGGCAGAGATTTGGTGCTTGCCACCTGCCTTGATGTCACAGTCAATCCCTCTGGGTTCCTGCAGGGGCAAGGAGAAATTGGCATTTCTGGTTGTGAGAAATGCCAATTCCAGCTGCCTTTTTTTCCTGAGCCCTTTTTGGGGTACTTTTGTTGGTCCAGCAAGGCCAGGAGGCTGCTCAGGGCTGCTGGTCTGAAGGTGTGAGGGGATGTCTTGGGGCTTGGATTTACTCACTGAGGGAAAATTTGATCTCTTGTTAACAGAGTCACAAAATACAGGTTGGAATGGGTCCTCAAGAATTGTCTGGTCCAACCTTTCTTGGTAAAAACATGGTAAAATCTTGATCTAGACAAGATGGCCCAGCAATCTGTCCAGCTAAATCTTAAAGGTGTCCCATATGGGGGGAATCCACCACTTCCCTGGAGAGATTATTACAAGGGCTGACTGTTCTCACTGAAAACTTTTCCCCTTGTGTCCAGTCAGAATCTCCCCAGAATTTACTTGTGCCCATCACCCTGAATCTTTTCCATGTGACTCCTTCTAAAAAGAAGTGTCCATCTCCTTTGTAGCCACCTTTGAAATGCTGGAACGTGGTGTCAGGGCCTTCTGTTCTCCTTTGCAGGGAATATTTCTAATCTTTTCCCTTTCCTTTCATGCAGGCCACCCAGAGATCTGGACTCCAAAGCCTGCATCTCTATTGGGGAGGAGGTAAGGCTGGGACCAGGTGACCATCCTGGGGGATTGCTTCATTTCAGCCCCCTCACCCCCCAAAAAAAGGGCAAATAATTAACTACCAGCTATTATAAACAATGCAGCCCATTTTCACCTGAAAGACAAAGCAGTTTTCTGGGTGAATAAAAGCTGAGAAGATCCAAGCTGGGAGCTGGTGAGCTCTGGGGGCTCTGTGGGCTTGTCCAGCCAGAAATATCCAAGTGGCAGCTGGTGTTTGTGCTGCTGCAGGCAGGGCTGTGTGGGTGGGAGCCCAGCTGGGGCTGCTGGTTGGCACTGCCCTGCTGGACGTGCCCCCAGCACTCACCCTTGGCCTCCCATGACACGTGGGCTCCCTTCATATTTTCCACCATGGAAATTCCTTCCTCGCTGCACTAAGGTGCAGCTAATCCCCTGGAAATGGCCATTATAAAGCAAGGGGGTTGCTGACAGAGTTGTTGGACTCTCCTCTGCAGTTCTTTTGCTGATTTAAAGCCTTCACCCAAAAGATTTCTCTTTGCTAATGTTCAAGGTCGTCTCCTCAAGAGCTGAACTCAGGTTAGATGTTCCTGCCCTGGAAGCAAATCCTTCTGACAGCATGGAAACCAGCCCACCTGAATGAAAAAAATATCAGAATATGAAAAAAAACAAACCCCAGGACAGTTATTTTGATAAGAGAAAAAGGCAGAGCAGAATTCAAGAAAAGCACTTTAAAGCTGGACAATAAATTTATGAGGTGCAAAAGACAGGCCTTGGTGTCAGTGAGGTAATTTATGCAGTGAAATGCTAATCCAACAGTGGTTTAAAATGCCTGATTTTGGAGGCTTTCCTTTCATTTTGCATTCTGTATTTCCCCTGGCTTGGAGCAGGGCCTGGGAACAGCGTGAGATGCAAAGTGGTGCAGCACAGAGGCAGAGAAAATGCCTGCTCCAAGAAAATCACCTCTCCCCTGCAGTCCCAGGGGTGAGGGGAGGCTCCAGTGCTCCAGAAATGCTCCATGCAGGGGGCAGGGAGGCTGGGCTGGATGCTGCAAGGGGAGCTCACACTCACACACTCACAGCCCCCAGAGGTTTCCAGGCACAGATCTGTGCCTTGGCTTGCATTTCCCATGGATCTGTGACCTGTTTATCCAGCCAGGTTCCTTCAGGGTGGGCACCAGCCTTCCCAGACTCCCCCTGATGCCAAGGGGAAGCCACTTTCCCCTCCTCTCCCTTCAAACTCCTCCTGAGTCCTCCATTTGAGGAGAGAACACTCCGAGCACGTTTTTGGACAGTTTTGCATTTCTGTCAGGCAGTCAGAGCTGCCTAAATTTCTTCTGTGACTCCCAAATGTTAGTCAAGGCTCCTTGTGCACATTCCCAGAGCATCTCCCTGCTCTCTGTGGCATCCCCAGCTGGCTCATTGCAGGCTGCAGGGATTTTTCTGCTGCACCAGCAAAAAGCCACGTGGGATTATTCCCTGGGGATCAGCTCATCCTCACCCACTGCAGGGGGATTGACTGCTGGGGTTGGACCAGTTGGACTCTTGCAGCAAGCAGAAGCAGAAACATAAAATAATAATAACAATTATTATTATTATTATTATTATTATTATTATTATTATTATTATTATTATTATTATTATTATTGTGCCTGCACGATATCGTGGCAGAAAGGAGAAGGGCAGGGATGCAGGGTCCACACAAATCCATCCCTTGTGTAAAAGTAGGAGAAAATGATGATGGACAAAAGAAATCCTCCCTGATTTGAAAAGAGGGCACATTCAGCTGGTGTTTGGCCCACCTGCAGGTCTGGAGAAATAAGTTTTAAAAAATCTGGGGATGTTTTTGTGATTGTCTGGGGGAAGAAGAGGGTGGAAGGAAAATAAAATGAAGTAAAATCAAAGATGATTCCTTGGGGAGAAGCTGCTGTGGTGTTTTGTGTCCCAGCCCTCACAGGATGGAGAGGCTGAAAATGCTGCCAGCTGAAGGTGGCTGGGAGGGACAGGACAAGGAGAAGTAGATTCAAAAGGAAAAAGGGCAGGGTTAGACTGATATTAGGAGGAAAATCCTCCCTGTGAGGATAGGGAGGCCCTGGCACAGGATGCCCAGAGAAGCTGTGGCTGCCCCTGGATCCCTGGAAGTGCAAAATACTCACTGCTCCATGGGTGTTCCTCCCACTGCTTCCTGTGCAGTGCAGAATGACTGAAGTGACCTCCTTGGTCTCTCCTGGGATGTCAGAAGTCAATTTGGCTTTTTTCCCTGTTTGCCCTTCCACCCTTCCCCAGGCTGTGCCTGTGATTTTGTGACACAGCCCCACGAGACACGTCCCCTCAGTGCTCTGTGGCCACTGTGGTGGTGGCTGACCCTCCTGCAGCTCTCTGTGATGCTGAGCAGTTCAGTTCTGTCCCACACCTGACCTCGTGTGTCTCTTTGGCCAAAGAAGGAGAAATGTGTGACCTGTGTGTGTGCCCTGTTGTGGTGTTTGCACCTCCTCAGCTGGGGAGGGGACAAAGAGGGGAGAACGTGCAAGGAGATGAGTGTGACCTGTGTTTGTGCCCCATTGTGGTGTTTGCATCTCCTCAGCTGGGGAGGGGACAAAGAGGGAGGGAGGATGTGCCACTCAGGGCTGCACAGAGCAAACACCCAGGGGCCACTTTGGGCTTTTGTCCCCCAGAACTTTGAGGTGAAGGCCGATGACCTGGAGCCCATCTCCGAGCTGGGCCGAGGTGCGTACGGGGTGGTGGAGAAGATGCGGCACATGCCCAGCGGGCAGATCATGGCAGTGAAGGTAGAGTGAGCCTGGGGGCTTCTGTCCTTTCTGGGGGGCTGGGCACGCTTGGAATCACACCTTGTTCCTTGGAATCACACCTTGTTCCTTCCCTGACTATTTGCTGCTTTCCTTGTGAAATCCTCTTTCCACTCTGAGCCCGAAATTTGGGTTATTTGGGTTATTTATCCAAGGGTTATTTGGGTTATTTAACCAAGGAAAAAGGGGTGTTGTAAATATGGGATGCTCCAGCATTGTAGTGCATCAGTCACACTGTTCACCTTCATCCACAATATTCCTGTTTCCCTAGGATTCAATACACCATCGTTTTTTAAATATACACATACATGTAAATTTACGGGGTTTTTTCTGCCGTAGCCCCTCAGATTCACTTCATAATTATCTAATGAAGATATAATTCATAGATTAACTCATAGATAAAATTTAGATAACAGTTATCTAAAGAAGAATAAATCTAATTGCACAAGAGACTCTTCTTCATGTGGGACTTTTTCAGTCTCCTTGGAACAGGAAGTTTTTTGTTGGGCTTTTCACGTTTTGCCTGCCGCAGTGGGATCTTGACTCATGGCAGGCTCGGAGATACTATCATGAAAAGTTTTCATAACAACAGCTTAGACTCATAAATTTGGAGATTAGGGAAATGGTCATGGGAAAAACTGTAGCTTGGGAAGGACCATTTTTTGCTCGGCTGAATTTTAGTTTCTTTTCAGAGTAGAATATCTGGAAGCTCTGAGCAAACTCTTTGCTCAGTTATGGGCACAATTTTCAGTGGGTGCTGGCTGGGCCAGGTCCCATGGCCTCTGTGCTCTGCATTTGGTCTTTTTGTTTGCTTTGGTGTTCACCAAACTGCCCAAAACCTCTCTGAGGGTGATGGAAGATCTCAGCTGGGCACGGCAGGAGCGTTCAGTCTCTCTGTGATGCTGAGCAGGTTAATTCTGTCCCATAACTGCCCTCAAGTGGCTTTGGCCCAGGAGCCTGGAAGATGTGTGGGACCTGTGTGTGCCCTGTTGTGGTGTTTGGCAGGTCTCCAGGTATTTCACATCAAGGATATCTCTTCCTGGGAGCCTGGGAAATGCCCCTTTTCCAAAGCCATGGGGAACCCATGCAGGGCTGGAGCCTCTCTTGTGCCCAAAACCTGCTGATGTAACACATGTCCACTGGACTCCAAAAGCCTCCAAAAGGAATTTGATTTCCTGCTCCTTCCTCCTCTCCCAAGCCACTTCTTTCTTTAGGCTCTTGCATAAAGAGTGGTGTTTGCAGGGAAGAGCAAAGCCACCAGTGCTGAGAGCACCCCTGGGTGCTCCTGCCGTGGGTGCTGGGCTGGGGACGTGCCTGTGACAAAGGTGGTGACAAAGGTGGTGACAAGGGGGTGGCACCAGGGGGGCTGGGGGGGTCCAGGTGTGGTGCCAAGGCCCTGGGGCAGCCAGCCCTGACCCCCTCTGTGCTCCAGCGGATCCGAGCCACGGTGAACAGCCAGGAGCAGAAGAGGCTGTTGATGGATCTGGACATCTCCATGAGGACAGTGGATTGTCCCTTCACTGTCACCTTCTACGGGGCCCTTTTCCGAGAGGTGAGGCCTCCTGGGGCTGGATTCCCACTCCAGGGGTTTAATCTCCACCTGCTCACAGAGGTTTGCTTAGTCCTGGCCTAAGGATGTGTCACTTTCTGTGGCTGTGATGGTGGGACAGCCACCAGCTCCCAGCATTAAAATCACCCTGGCTTGGTTTCATCCATGTGGAGGAAAAGTGTGGAAAGCTCTGAAATGCAGGATTTATTGAAGAGCTTTAAGCACAGCTCTGCAGAGCTGAACTTTTCCTGGCTGGGCATTGGGAGCCTCCAGTTCCTGATAAGTTTCTGGGCTCCTAAATCACTGTGGCTGTGCTTTGGGGAGAGCCCTAAATGGTAGGGAATGTGAACAGCACTGAATTCCTGAGCAGGGAAAAGAGAGCCCAGGACAGCTTTGCTGAATGGGTTTTAAAAAACAGGGAAGGGAAGGGAAGGGAAGGGAAGGGAAGGGAAGGGAAGGGAAGGGAA